>RJWJ010015006.1:0-36946 GCA_004363605.1 Indri indri | reverse complement strand
TCTATCTTTATCAGAATTATCTGATATTACCAGAATTTAATTTTGTACACTTCTACAAAAAGCCACCTACCCTTTTAACCGTACCATCTAAAGCCATTATTATTATATTTGCTCTGAAACTTCTTCTATCTACTCCCCTAAAATTTGGAACAGTGATTCCATTCTGGATAATATAAGTTCAAAGTGGAAACATACTTTTCCCCTGTGGTTTGGTAGATACAAGCAAGTTGCTTTAGTATCACAGAAGAATCCTTTCTGTGAGAGTCGGAATGTAAGTAAGACAAGTTAAGAAACACACACATTTCTTTCATAACAATAAAGGTATCCAGATGCAGCCCCGGTAGTAGCTCTCCCCTTGCTATGTCTTGATTCTGTCTGTTGGATGATCTATACTGGGACAATATGGCTGAGTCCTCTGTCTGCCTGGATAGCCTATAATATATACCACAAGAATAACACTTCACTCTCTCCTTTTATCATCACCCAAATGTTCCTCTGCTTTTTCCCACCTACAGATTCTTGGATATTTTACAAGCATTTATCTTGTTGACACACAGAGCTATTCCACACTTACTTTCAGATTGGTTTCTTTTGCAAAAAGAAAATCCTTCTATTGCCATAAAAAATCTATCACTGGGAGCAATGGGTATTTTTTGAAAGTAAGGAGTAGGAAAAAATATATAGCAGTATCACAGTGCATCTTTAAATCTATTTAAATATAAGATAATACTATCTTATGTTTCTTGAAGAAAAACTCCTTTAAATCTCATTTCTCACCCCTTCACCCAAATGGAATGGCTTTTTTTGCTAATAATGTTCTAACTATTCTGCTATTGCTGGTCTTCATCTATGAAAACTTGTGATCAGTGTCATATCTGAAAATTACTGATAAGAATATAATCAAAATACTTCACCTTTCAGAAAATATATATGTACATGCTTGGTAAAATTTTCTTACAGTATTAAAGATTTCTGTCATTAAAGTTGCCCAATTCTTTGTGTCAATGATTCTAGCACGTAAGAAAGAAAAAATATGTTTCATTTGATGTCGCAGACTTTCTATCTAAACAAAAACGATTGAATAAGACTCCATCAATTCAATTTTTGTTTTTTCCAGGATACTTTTTCTCATTTAAACCAATATTCTCAGGTATTTAAGGATATCAGGAGTTAGATTTGAAACTATTGCTGTTGCTAGTAGTAATAGTAGTGGTTGCATCCAAGAGTGAGGTGACACTTTGCTAGATTTTTGTGCATTTTCTCCTATGCTTGCATGAAGCCTGTCAGGACATTATTATTCCCATTTCACAAGTAAGAAAACCAATTAAATTTATTATTCATTCATTTAACAAATATTTATTGAATATCTACTATGAGCTAGGTTTTATTCTAGAAATTTGTTATACAGTAATTTAACAAACAGCTAAAAATACTTATTCTCATGAGCTGACCTTGTAGTACTAAACTTATTAGATGTAATAATATGTAATTAAAATTATCTAGTAATAATTTATTAGACATAATAAATGAAAGATTAAAATTATATTTTAGAAGTTGATATGTTCTTTAGAAAAAATAAAAAATAGAGCAATGTAAGAAATATATGATAGCTGTGGTGATAGCAGGGGAAGTTTATAAGGTGTCATCCTTTGCTCATTTAATATTTTTGGCTTAAATTCTACTTTATCTGGCATCAAGATTGCAATCTCTGCTTTCTTATGTTTTCTCTTGTCTACTAAATCTTTGCCCATTTCTATATTTTTAGCCCTTTGAATCACTGTGTTTCAAGTTTGTATTTTGTACATAGCATAGGCTTGGTTTTGCTTTATAAGCCAAATTGAAAATCTATTGTTTTATTAAAGGAGTATCGTCTAATCACATTTACTAATATGACTAATATGTTGGGTCTCATTCCTGTATCTTATCTTGTAATTACTGTGTGTATTGTGCGATCTTATTTTTGCTGTGTTTTTTCTTTCTGTTTTTGTGTTTTCTTTCCTGTTTAGATCATTTCTTTAATTTGTTTATACTATATCTTGGTATTCCTAAAGATTTCTATTTTTGTTCTAGTGGTTACTTTTGCTGTAATACTTTGTATGGTAATCTTAATCCTCCTTTTGTTCGGTCTACCTTCATAGTACTTTCCCCTCTTCTTTTCTATGTTTTTCTTTTTAAGTTTTATTTTTATTTGTCAGAATATACTGTGCTTACATATTCTTCTACCCAAGACTAAGACTACTAGTAAAGACATGAAATACCCTAAGTCCTTCGCCAGATTTGGTTGGATGAAGCTCATCTTCTGGTAGATTCCTTGAAAAGGGCGCATGTATTCTCTGAGTTTTTGCACATCCAAAACTGTTTTTCTATAGCTTTGACACTTGAAGGACTTAGCTAGGGTCCTGATTTCTTTCTTTAAGTTTCTTATAAATGCTGATTCATGTTGCTTTGCTTTATATTTTTTGTTTAAGAAGTCTGATTGCCTGTCTACTGCTCATGCCTTTGTACCTTGTCATCTCGTTGCCTGGAGACCCTGAGGATGCTTTATTTTCTTTAAAGTATAATAGTTTTATTTGGGTAAGTCTTGGAGGTGCTCATACCAGTCCAGTTTTCCTTAGTACCCAGTTGACCCTTTCAAGATGCAGATTCAGGTCTTATTTTGTTTTCTGGAAAGTTTTCTTGGATTATTGTTTTAAATATTAGTTGCCTTCAACAATTTTAATTTCCTTAGTCAAGGTATCCAGATATAGAAATGTTGGACACCCTTTACTCACCATCTATTTCAACCACTTTCTCTCTGCCATTTTTTATTTTCCTTTCTTAAAATCTCATTTTCACTCCTCTGGGTGTTTTTCTCTATCATCAAAGCCCTTTGTAGAATTCTCACTTGAATCCATTCATTTTTGGACGTCTTGTAATTCACTCTTCATTTCTGATATTTAATCTTTTTTGTATTTCCTTTCCTGGGTTCAATTAATTCTCATTTCATTTCTCTCTGTTTTCATCCTTTTCTGCTCTCAATGTTTATATTTCTAATTCAGCAATATTTTAAAACTATTCCCGGATGCTTATTTGAGAATGTTTAATTCAATTTGTTGTATTGTGTTACAGTTCTCTTCATTTCTTTGGTTTTATGGGGAGGATTTTCATCAGCTGAAATGCATTGATTCACTGCTGATTTTTCATAATAGTTGTATGTAGATATGGTCTGTTTTTCTCTATTCCTATACACTTCCTAGACAGAGAGTGCCCACTTTTAGTTTTGTCATAATTCATGCAATTTCTTTTAAGAGTGATGTTTTGGTGGCAGTGTGCTGGGTGAAGGGATTGGAGTAATTTTTTCACTTTTGTTTCTTTGTTTCTTTCTTTTCCTTCACAGCCATCCATCCAGGTTGTATGTCCCCACCTTTATACATTTGACTACCTGCTTCTCCCGCCAATTAATGACCCCTGCAGGTGCCACTTCCCCTGCTACTCACTTTCTCTGAACCCAGTGCTACGAACTACCAAGTCCTGGCCCGTGTTCAGCGTTTTGGCATCTGACCTTGAACTTTCTCTTTTCCGCAATGGTTTTGTTTGTGTTTTATCTAAATCATCTTCACTTTTCTACTCTTTTTTAATCCTTAAGACTCCTCTCCTTTCCTCTTCACACCCATAGGCTTTTAGGGCAGGTAATGGAAATGCTATTAGGCTTTTTTTTTGCCTACAAGTTCTTTGAAAGTTACTGCATTTTCTGTTTTCCAGTGTTTCTGAAAGTGTGGATTATCTGGGGTTTTATTTGCTTTCCTTGTTGGTTTTATTGGGTTTTTTTGCAGGGAGGGTCTATAGGCAGATTTCAACTCAGGCAGCTACCATTGTTCTCCAACTCACGGGTCTTCAAGATCTGAAGTAGGGTCAACAGAGAAGCTATTAATGAGAAAGGTATAGTAAACAAAGACTTGGAGGAGAATAGAAAGGTATGCAGGGGGCTCTTGGACCGGGTGCACTTCAGACAAAGGAAATAGCATGATGGTCCTGAGGTATGAGCATGTCTGGCATGTTTGAGGAACAGAAAGGAGGGGATCTGGAGTGGACTATGGAAGTGGACGTGTATATGTGTGTATATGGGAGAAAAGAGTATGTCAGAGAAGTGAGGGGGTGAGGTGTATTTGTACGGACTAAATTAATGTGCCTGAGGATAGCAATTGGGGAAGTAGTATACAAATCTACATGCCTTCACACTTTGTGGTCCTAGCACAATATAATGTTGCTATTCATAAAGTGTTTATTAAGTTTATCTATAATAAAATATAACCCCAAATCTGAAATTTTCGTGTTAGCAAAATAATCTTCCAGTGTGGAAGAATGATATGTTTTGTGGATTCAATTTATCTCTGTTACTCACCTTTCCCTTGAGCCTGCCATGAATTTCCAGTCATCTCAATACACACTTCTGCAGGAGAATCAAATCCTTTTAACATGGGCTTCAAAACAAATCAACACTCCTTTACTCTATATCCTTTATACCTTTCAAAAATATCGCTTCTCGGCCTTTTGGCTAAGATCAAGTGTATACCTTTCAAAAATATAGTAAATATAGCATCTAGAACAATAAAGCAAAGCTTTATTACAAGCAAAAAGGAAACAGATTGAAATAAATATTACTACTTCTAATAAAAACCATACTGTATTATTACATATTACTGGTAGTGATAATTACTGTTATGTATTACTATTATGATTATGTAGTAATATTACTACATATTATTGTACAGTAATATGCTAATATTAGTACATAATATTAACACTGTATATTTCTTACTGTGTGCTAAGAATTGTTATAATTGCTTTTCATATTTTAAATCGACATCCCTAAGGAATAGGCGTATCATCGTTAATCCCATTTTACAGATGAAGAAAATGAGACACAGTTAAGCAACTTTCCCAAGGCTACCCAAGAACATAGATGATCTGGTTTATATGATGAAGTTTCCCTGTCTTCAGGACTCCCTTCCTGGATCCAGACCTCCATCCAGGTGCAAGTGTAGATATCCTATATCCACAAAATCAGACCACTAGGGAGGTTAAATCCTTTCCTCTAGCTGCCTGTTTCCTATGTATTTTCCTGTTGCCTTCATTCCCTCATAAGTGACACTAGGATGAAATCTCCCTTCGCATAGACTCTGCCTTCTTAGCAAAGTGATCTGTTCTTCCCTTTGATTTACAAAGAAATAAATTCAACAGCATTCTTACTGAAAAATAACCGCGGTAAGGGTGTGAGTTTCTTTAAAATAACTTAGTGGAGATTGTAAAACTTCTTTTCTGTGCTTTCACAGTTTCTTTTTTCTAATATCTTTGTTTCTAATTAGTTACCAAGTTTATTTCAAAAGATAGAAAACTGTGATCTCTTTTTTGTTTTGTCATGTAGTTCATTGGACACATGTTCCCGCATCATGAGCACCTGGTAGCATCTGAAAAAGAAAGAAGAAAAAATAGTGAAAGAATTTTTTTTAAGTATACCCCATGAAAGTCTTCATTAAACACTATTTCTTCAAATAGTGGAGTCACATCTAAGAGCCAGACAACAAACTCAAATAAGTGAATGAGAATGCTTTGAGTTACAAAGATGAATAACATTATAAACTGATGAGTAAAGGACAGGGCGATGTTTACTGTAAATAGACGTGAGAAGAGCATAGAAGACCCATATCCCCTAAATCAGGTGAGACAAGTCAGTGTGTCCTTCCTCTTACCTCCATCAGTGGAATACTGAGCTGTGGATCTCCTTTCTGGCATCCGACAAGAACGCACTAGAGAACTGTCAAAAACATACGCTTGAGGGCACAGATGAGAGGGACATTTCCTAAAATGTGCCTAGTACATAGAGGCCATTCAGTATAAGTGAACTGAATATTGGAGAAATGAGTGGACACAGAAGGCACTTTCAACACTTCTCTCTAGTTAACTCAGGAAGAGTTGAAAGAAAAACCAACTGTTTTGTTCTCTTGCATGGCTTAAGTTAACACGAGACTTGGGGACATTTGTTTTTTGTACACTAGATTAAATTGCCATAGCTTGTGGCAGTACAAAGAGCATTTAAACAGTCCTGGAATCACATCTTAGCTTCATTACTCACTAAATATTCATTCATTTCCTCATTCACTCATTAGCAGATGCCTAATGAGTATCTGCTATGTGCCAGCCACTGTTCTAGTGCTAAGATGGCTGTCATGACCATCCTGGTGTCATGGAGCTTATATTCCATGGAGGGAGATAGACAAGATACAAGATACATAAGTGAAATGCATGGTATATTATAGTGATAATTAGTAAAGAGCAAAAGAAGATGAGTGTTGGGGGATTTTCAAAATTTTCAGCAAGATGATTAGGGAAGAACTTACTGAAAAAGCGACATTGAATTAAAACCCTGAAAGACGTGAGGGCTTAATGCAAGGTGCTTAATCTTTATATACTTAATTTTCTCATCTGTAATTTGGGGAAGGTTAATACTAAATGGTCTATGTCAAAGTCTGTTGGACTACGTCATAGCACCTAATGCGTGATCTTTACATAGCTGTCTTTTTGATGCCCAGGTTCAAAGTCAGTACCACAGAAGACTGTCAGTGACTCTCCAGCATAGTTTAAATAAATGCTTTAAAAAAATACACAAAACAGAGCCAGTTAATCCTAGCAAAGATCATTTTGGCCTCTGATTAGACATTTCAGCATGATTACCAGTTATGGAGGTGGACTCCTGCAGACACATTAAAGCAAATTTTCATTAGTAATTAGAAAACAACATCAGAGTCCAAGGGTGCAGCATAAATTTGCCAATATATCTGAATGCATCAATTGCTGTCAGCCTTGATGGCTCAGGCTCCCCATCATTAATGAAAAATCAGGAAGAAAAGTTGATGTTTTATTCATTCTGTACTAATTTGTAGTGGTTTGATTAGAAAGTAAAACAATGCAGTCAATAGATGGTGCCAGAGGGTTGCTTCTGACTGCAAGGCCAAAATTGGTTTGTTGAAGATAATCTCTTGTGCGATGATTCTGATTTCTTTTCTCTGACCATGCCAAAAATTTCTCACACTCGGTAAATTATTAACATGAGAAAATTCTCAAACTTTATATTAGACTCACACTACTATGCATGGAGTGGATACTTATAAATCTTTTCAAAAACCATTCAAATGTATAAATTTTGAGAGAGAGAGGAAATATTTAATTAATTCTAATATTTTATAATCCTAAAAAGACATCTTCAGCAATTAATACACACTTTATTTGAATATATATTCAATGCATTAAATTGAATTATGAATATATGTATATTTGTGAATGTAAATACACATAGATACATATATTTTTAATAATATTGGAATATGTTAAGAAAAATTATGTAGGAAATCTAGCTATCATCTTCCTATCTGAAAAGTCTTCCTCACCAAGTATTTTCTCACTGGAGTATGTTCTTTGAGACATAAGCACCATGTCTTATTCATCTACCATCCCTTTAAGCATAACACCACATGATGCTCATTCATTCAGTAAATATATGTTGAATTAATTCCTTACATGATATCTTGTTTCAAGACCTCCCACCCTTTGTGCTATTTTTATAAAAGCTTAGTAATTAATAATGTTCAATCTTTTCTTAGATCCACATAACGATTACATATGTTGTCACCAAAACTCTGTTACAAGTCCCTTCAGATTATGGAGTATGTTAATTTTAAAACCATGAAATTTGCTTAGAACAATGCCTGGCAACATGGATAGCACAATATAAATGTTGTCACTATTATTAATATAGTTAATATTTATGATATAATTAATACCATATATGTAACCATAGTATTAGATTGCTTATTTTTAGGCATAAGCAGTGAAGGTAAAAATACTTACTGCATTAAATTCAATTCTAATTATGAGCCAAATAGGAAAATTTGTTGAAACACAGAAATTTATTTCAACCTACAGGTTTTGGCAGTAGTTAAATTTAGAGACAGAAGAAAATGCTTTCCATAGAATATGGAATATTTATAGTATCTGAATTTATTTCAACTGAAAAACTTTAAAGTGTCAAAAATAAGCAACATAATAGGTAAACTTGTCATTTGGTATACTTACAGACTATATAAATTGACAAAAGTTAAGACGACTATTGAAAATCATGACAACTTCATAAAACATTATGTGTTATATTTAAAAAAAGTTAAAGACAGAAATAGACTTTCAGGAGAAATGTGATGAAATAAAGATGATTATTGAAGCAGATTTTGGAAGCAAAGTAGGTAATGTGTTGAGCCGGTTGTAGTTGGAAGAAGCAGTATGTCAAATTCTGTAGATAAAGCCTGGGAAAGAAAAGCAGCTCGATTGGATTAAGGTAACTTGAACGAGTAGGAAAAATGTCTGAATATCTTGAATCTCAGAAAATGAGACTATTTCAACAAGTATCTGCCCAGAAAAGATCTTAGATTCTTTTCTCAGCATCCTCAAATTTGTATTTAACATGAAAATTGAACATATTATTAAATCCAAGAGCCTAGAGTGTCTCATAAAGATTCCAGTCTCCTGTGATTACCCATAGGAATCTGAAGTGTGAGGCAATTTGGTGTCAAATGTGTTTCTACAAGTAGATACATCATTGGACTATAATTGTAAGAGGAAGGGAAAACTGTAATCTATTCTTCCAAAGAAACTTCTGTTATCAAACTTACCATTTTAAATCAATCAAATACCTAAAAACTTAGAAATTATTTCTCTAAGGCTCACTGCTCTAATATTGAGTAAGAGATACTATATTTGATGATTCCATCACATCAATTCATGTGATTTTAGTTAAAACATTGTACTATTATTTATGCCAGAGTATGCTCAGGATCTCTGCTAGTTACTGTGATACTCATTCAGTAATAATATTAATAGTTCTATACCTCTGTGGCCTTAGAGTAACTTAGCTCGGGAAAGTTTTATAGCAACCACCTTTCAATAACTTTTACAGTAACTGAACATAATTCTCCCTGCTTCCCTATCATTGCTTATATCTGATTCCTAAAATGGCTCTATACTGGACATGTATGTTTCTTTATCTGAATAAATCCTTATAAACAACCATGAGTTAGATTTTATAACTTCACATTATGGATCTAAACAGGCTGTGTCACGTGTTTAAGTCCATAAAGGGAGTAAGAGGTAAGGCTATGAATTCAGTTCTAGGTCTGCTTAACTCCAAAACTCTTGTTTGCTCTATTTCTGTTTGCTCTATCTCAACCCTATATTCTGGTTGTCTGGGAAAGTTCTGATTTATGCCTGTCCAGTTTAGCATTTGTCCTTTACTAAAGTGTCCCATTTTAGATGATAAATTATATGGTTACTCTGGATCACGCTAAGAAACTAGGATTATTTAATCAGGATTCAGACATTGTATCAATTCACTGGAAAACTAGAGATGTAGTTTCTGCTTTAAACATTTAAAGAAAACTGGAAAGAAAACCTGAACATCTATTCAAGTTAATGTCTACAAGATATTTGCATAAGTCTCATTGTGTATACCAATTAGTCCAATGCTAAAAACACGCAGAATATGAAAATTGAGAGTGGGTACCAGAGCATAACATTAGAAATTTTTGCATCCTACAAACATGCTTCATTTAGAAAGAATTTTCCCACAGTAAAATTTATTAATAAAAACTACTCTTCTTCAGGTGCTTTTAATTCTCTGCCATTTTTTTTAACCAATATCCAACAAAGCAGGTTAATTTTAGCCAAAAGAGTTCTAAGAAAATTGTCAACATAATTACCTATACATAAATACAGACAAGCTGAGGATGAGGACAGAAAGTCTTCAAGTGGCCTACAGAGCTGTGTGCATGCCCCTCCACTCCCCCCCACCCAACCCCCATCCACCCACACACACACATCTGGACTTCACCTCCTACCTTTTCTTTTAATTGCTCTGTTCCAGCCACAGGCAGTAGCTTCCTTGCTTTCCTGAAACATATTAACCTCCCTTCTCCCATTGAGCCTTTGCAAGTGTTGATTCCTCTACTTGTAATGCTTTTCTCCCTGATTTCCCCGTGGCTTGCTTCCTCCCCTCCTTCAGGTCTTGGCTTGAATGTCATCTTCTGGGAGAGACCTCTCTGATTAATCGAATTGAAACAGCAAGAGCCCATTCACCGCACAACTTATTTTTCTCTCCCTACTTTAATAGTCTCCGTAGAACTTACACTTTCCAACATACTGTGTAGTTCACTTATTTGTTTTACTTATTCTATGTAAAGTAAACCATAAATGAAGTCCATTAAGACCAGGGTTTGTATTCTGTTTTGTTTCGATTTTGGGGAGAGGTGTTTGGATCTATCTTTTTCACTGATATTCTTGCTGTGTATGGCACAGTATCTGCCATACCATAGTTCCTCAGTACATATTTGTTAACCAATAGAATGAAGAAATAGATTATGAATATGCTGAATTTTACTTAGAGATGATGGTTTGACTCACTTGTTGGAAATATGATTCAGAGATTAACAGTAGGATCCACTGGATCAGCAATTACTCTTAAGATATTAGCTATTACTGAGAACCAGCAATGGTTAACACCTTATGTGCATATATCTTACAAAAACTCATAAGAATGTTACATGCTGAATACGAAGTTAAATAATTTGCTTCTTTCTTATAGTTACAAAAGAGTAGAGGAGTTCAATTTATAACCAAGTCAGTTGGTTTGGGTTTGTCTGTTTTGTTTTGTTTTCCCATATGTAGTGACATATTTGCAGTGTAACTGAATATAAAGGTGTAAGACTGGTTTTCATCCCTGATTGTAGACACGGTTCCATTTCCTCTTTTTTTTTTTTTTTTTCTGAAACAGAGTCTCACTCTGTTGCCTGGGCTAGAGTGCCGTGGCTTCAGCCTAGCTCACAGCAACCTCAAACTCCTGGGCTCAAGCGATCCTACTGCCTCAGCCTCCCAAGTAGCTGGGACTACAGGCATGCGCCACCATGCTCGGCTAATTTTTTCTATATATATATTTTTAGTTGTTCAGATAATTTCTTTCTATTTTTAGTAGAGACAGGGTCTTGCTCTTGCTCAGGCTGGTCTCGAACTCCTGACCTTGAGCGATCCACCCGCCTCGGCCTCCCAGAGTGCTAGGATTACAGGCGTGAGCCACCACGCCCAGCCTCCATTTCCTTTTAATTATCGCATGTGTACTTGTAGAGCTGAATCTGAGCTTGCATCCTGTTATTATTGAGGCTCTCATTCAATAGGCAGGTATTAAGCAGCAACTCCACTGGCAGCCTTGAAAAATAGTTCCCTTGAAATAGCTTTACCACTCACAGAAATATGACCAAACTCATTTAAATTAATCCATAAAGATAGAAATATGAGGGAAATAATATCCCTGACCAATCACTGACTATGTGTTAGGCACACTCAATCCTCATTCAAACCTTACGAGATGAGATATTAGTATTTTAATTTTACAAAAACCAGAGTACTAGAAACTAGCTTCACAATATTCAGTAAATAGTAAGCACTCACAAAATTTTAGTGCCTTTATTTCCTTCACCATCCTTTCTAGCACCAAAATTTTATTGTTATACTTTAAAAATTAATACAAGCATATAAACATACCCCAAATTGAGTATGGATTTCTTTAATTAGGGCGATTGTGAAAATTAAAGAAAGCGTTATCAATATATATACTTTAAATATGCTTTAAATATATATAAAATGAGCAAAACTCATTGTATTTAAAATGCATTAGGTTTAAGAAGCCATATGAGATAAATCAATTGTCTGTTTCCCCATTAAATATCTAAAATAGCCTAAAAGTTTTTCTCTTCCATTTTGCTTGCCTCTGATTATAATTTTATAGCTGAAATCATTCTCAAACACATAGGACATTGGAAAAATGTTTTATGGGGCAAAAAAATGAGCTCACTTTAAGCTGCTGATTCAGATTTTACATAATGATAAAAATTATTTCAAAACCCACATTATAAGAAATTTCAACTGCTGACACTGTAAAGATTGTTTTTATTGTACTATACTTTTAAAGCAGACCAAAAATCTATAGGCTTCCACAGAACTCACATGTAGTAACAAATCCAGAAATTGCTGTGCTGTCTCAACAGCAATTTCTTTTTCAGATTGCATAATGGGTGTTGGATTTTCCTGTCTTTTTACCCTCAACGACTGTCTAGAACAGTGTCTGATAATGTAATAGTTGCTGATGAGGTATTTGTCCATTTATCAAATTGGTTTTATTTTATTAAAGACAAAAGAATATGCTTTTACAGTAAAAATTTCCAACAACTCACAAGAATTGCAATTGAAAGGACATTTTCCTTTCTTGTTGAAATCCCAGTCCTATGCCAGATAACACTGGTTATAGTTTCCTTAAATACATCTTGCTCAGGCTGCCAGAGAGCACTCAGGTGTATATCTTTCTCCTCATAACACTGCATTAGTAAAGGGGCTTAAAAGGGTGAACATTAGCAAATTCAAAGAAAATAGGAAGGTATCTATTTGCAGATGACAATCTTCAACAGATTTCTAGAGGATAAAACTTAGATAGAAAAAAGTTGAGTAGTAAAACAGATCAGAGAAATAACACTCTAATAGAGAGGCAAGGATTCATTTAAGGAAGAGTTTCCTAAAACATGGGAGAATAAATCAAGAAAGGAGACAGGAGATCCAGGAAACTGTGGATTCAACTCCAATGAGACTGTGCAACAGCACTAGATAGCAGTAAGTCCTGGAGTAGATCCCACCGAGAGGGTCACTGGGCAGGAGGATGGAGGATCCCAAGAAGGGGTGCATCATTTGACATAGGTTGCTGTTCTGTTTACTTTATTGTATCTAATTTTAATTTATGGATTGAATTTCTCTATAAAAGCATATCTTTCTCTTTTAGCCTTTCTTCTTTTCACTTTGAAATTTACAAAGATGTATACATAGGAAACTGTGGATAAGCCACACGGTTTTAGGAACAGCAGAAAGTGTACTGGGGATTGAGTCATCAGTACTAGAAATCACACAGAAAGTGGTTCCAAGAAAAAAAGGAGGGAACTACATTTCGGTTTCATTAAGCCAGATTTTCTTTTTGTCTCAGTTTGCAGCTAGACATGGGCTCCATCAAGAGGCAAGGACTCTCTAGTGGGAAAAAAGGGAAAGAGGTATTGCTAGGTTGATTCTGACGTGTTCCCAGGGAAAACAGTTCATTACAAGAGGGATGACTGCAAAAGGGCACCAGTAGATTTTTCTTCAGTGCTAGTGGTTTCAGGATGTATGGGCATTCTGTTTACTGGCATGTTTCCAAATTACTGGCCAAGGTGCTAAAACAGCATTGTTGCAGGTTATGTTCTCCAGGAAACAAAGATCGAAATTAGTATACAGGGTTTTTATTAGGAACTGCTGTAGAGATCAACACCTTAAAAGTGGGGGTGACATGTGGGGAAGCAGGATTAGGCAGAGAGGGAAGGGGAACTGTGCAGTAGCATCAACAGCTTCAGCTGACCCCAAGGGAAGTTCTGGAGTTGATACGGTCTGTCTGAGCTGCCCCCTGTAAGCCTCTCAATGGGAAAGTCTTTATACCTCTCCTTGGATCAGTCAACAGGAGAAGACTACCCCTGAGAGTGCACCCTTCGTCAATGGGAGGCAATCTGGAAAGGGCTGTCTGCTGAAGACAGGTGGTTTTTGGCAGCACCTCCAGCTGCAGAGGCTCTTCCTGCTGGGGATCTAAGCAGTGTAATAATAAGCTTGAGACATCAGAGGACCTTGATGAAGAGAGAAGGAGCAAATGCAAGAACAAAGGCCATAAAATCTGTGACAGTGAGCTAGGAGTGGGTGGAGGGATCAAGGCAAACTGTCGGAAAGGACATGTAATAACCATTTGGCTTTACATAGGTACAATAATATAAACATCATGTATTGCTTTTGCCTCTTATATTCAACCTGATGAAACTCAGATTTGTGGATACAAGACCACAACTGAATGAATATGCTCCCCCATGTTAGCAATCAAAATATAAAATTACTGGTAGCTCATGTTTGGAAGTTGAAGGTAGAAAGGGGTGAAAGAGAGGGTAGGGTTACTAATATCATCACAAGATAAAATCAGAAATCAGCAAATGCCATCTATATGAATGGAACAAGAAATAGATTGTAAGTAGATTATTCAAATTTATATTGGTTGCCAATTAAGGGGAAAAATAGAGTATTAAATAATAGTAAAATTATCTGTTCCAGGGAAATTTGGTGGGTGGTTGCATTTGAAATGATATGAACATAGAACTTTACAATTTTCTCAATTTCTTCTACTACATTTGGCCTGTTTGGGTTTAACATCCCTTCAGAAGAAGAGATATTTGTTCTAAATTTTCAAATTTATGTATGTAGAGATGAGAAATAAGATTTATTTGAACTTTTCCTTTAATAATTTCTCTCAATAATATTACTAATTTTATAATTTTTCCTTTTGATTCTTAGTTAATTTACTAAGTAGTTTATCAGTTCTTTGAAAGAATCATGTGCTGGATCTGTATAAGTTTTACTCTGTTTATACCTTCTAAATGTCATTAATTTCTATCTTTATCCTTTATTACTTTTTCCTAGCTATCTCATTAGATTTATTTATTTTAGTTTTAGGGGGTTTTTTTAGTTTACTAATTAATTCATTTAATTTGTTTGTTCTTATTTTGATGTGTATTATTTAAGGCTATAAATTTTCCTGTAGTGACAGCTTTGACTATATACCATAGATTCTTGGTTTTTCAATCATTTATTAGATGTTCTTCAATTTTTATTTCTGCTTTTCCTTAGACTCCAGGTTTGTACTTGAAGATATTTTTGAGATTGTTATTATTATTGTTGTTATTGTTATTATTATTGTTATTATTGTTATTATATTATTGTTATTTTGGGATTGATTTTAAAATTTAACTTCTGCCTTGATATTGTCATCAGAGAACAAGGCATATATATTATTTGTGAATTGTGGAATTCACTGAAGTTATAATTAAGGCTTAACATGGAGCAAATTTTGAATATATCCCCAGAAGAACTTGAAAAGAAAGTGTATATTCTATTTTTAGGATGTATAATTTAGTATATTCATATACACCTAAAATGCTTTGTAATATTATTAGTATATAGAGAGAGACAGGCTATATATTCTTACTATTTTTGTGCTATTTGGTTGCTCATAAATTAAGACATATGAGTTAAATTCACCCACTTCTCTGATAAATCTATTCCATTCTGCTAATGTTTCTCTTCCATTTTTACTTTATAAATTTTGGTGTCAAATCTTTATTATGAATTACACAATATATGTAGTCTTGTCTTAATCATTGGGCCTTCAAATCACACATCTTTCTTCATCATAACAATCTTTCTATTCTATTTTTAAAAACGTATCCATGTTTAATCTCTAGACTTTTTGATTTATTTTGATATAGACATGGTTTTAATTTATGATAAAAGTTATTTTGACATATTTTTCTTTCATTACATGAATTTTTTGAGAAACAAAGGGAGCTTCACCTAAGTATATCGTCATTTATTCCTTGATTTTGCTTCTTTTCTTCCCAGATAAATTGAACTGGTAGGACAAAAGGAATTCTGTAAAACACTTTCTTTTTCCTTAAGCCAGTTCTACTTAGTCGTATTCATATTTACATTATTTTTTTCCCCTGTGGATCTACACTCCTTATAGTTGTCCAGATTTAGCTTTCCTCATGATCTTACAAGACTCCCAAATTTAGTTCTCACAGAAAATTTAAAAAGTCAATACAGAAGAGAATTGTGCAAGCTATGAAATCTATGATTCGACATGTGACCCTGTTCCTAGTTCCCTTGATATTCATTCAATTTCTTCTCCTCTTAAATATACTCATGTCTCTCAACCCTTAAAATATCTCAGTGGATTCTCACTGTTCTCAGGATAATCTTTAACCTCTTTTACATGGCCTATCCTGGCCTTCATGATAGGAATTTGCTATCATATCCTACCACACTTCTAAAAACTTCCTTTCTTGTACTCTGTGCCACATTCAGACTAATATACATTTTAGCTCCTTGGTCAGTTTATGGATCTTATTTGAATCTGTATTTGAACAACTATAAAGAAAAACATTTTAAAGACAAGAAAATTTGACTAGTAGCTGGGTTTTTATAATATTAAGACATAATTGGCAATGTTTTTAGATGTTATGGGAGTATCGTGGTTTTGTTAAACAAAGAACTTTTATTCTTTAGATATGCATGATGGGATACGTATGGAAAACATGATATAATGTCTGGGGTTTGATTCAAAATTTTCTGGGGTTGTATGATGGATGAACAAGGTTGTTCTGAGCTGATAATTTTTTAAGATGGACGATGGCCAGGTATGGTGGCCCTCACCTGTAATTCTAGCACTCTGGGAGGCCAAGGCAGGAGGATCGCTTAAGGTCAGGAGTTCAAGACCAGCTCGAGCAAGAGCTAGACCCTGTCTCTACCAAAAACAGAAAAGTTAGCTGGGCATGATGGTGTGTGCCTGTAGTTCCAGCTACTTGGGAGGCTGAGGCAGGAGGATTGTTTGAGCCCAGGAGTTTGAGGTTGCTGTGAGATAGGCCAATGCCACAGCACTCTACTTGGGGCAATGGAGTGACACTGTCTCAAAAAAAAAAAAAAAGTGGATGATGGATGGACACATGGCAATAATTATACTAATCTCTTGACTTTTGACATGTTTGAAACTTTTTATTTCAGGAGGTTATGGTTTGGGAGGTGAAATAGAATGGAAAGGCATTGAAAATTACACAGAGCAATTCATTTTAGCCCCACATTTGTATCAATTGAGGAGTTAGCCAAAAAAATCTTATCCCTGGGTTCCATTCAAAATCAAATAAATCAGAATTTCAGAGGATAGGACCAACAATATTTATTTTTAAAATTTTCTCAGGTGACACTAATGTGTAACAAACATTGAGAACACTGATAAAAACAAGCCCTGCAAGCCTTTATCTGAGATCAGATGAGAAACTTTCTTTGCCACTTTACCTTCCACTGCTGTTCTCAAGCTCTATAATCCAAGATCTCATAAGATAATGAAAAGGAGTTATAAAGCTAAGGGAAAGGGCAAGTTGTTGGTGCTTAGAGTTTTTTCATTATTTTATTCTGCAAACATTTATTAAACACCTACTATGGACTGTGTGCTGGACACTCTGATGGTTGCTAGTAACATTAAATTGACAAGATATTTTTCCTGCTGTATCTAATAGGTCAGACAGGTAAGTAATTTGTGATCAAAATCCTGAATGGTAAGTGTGGAGTGTGAAGGTAAATTTAAGTTAGCCAAGTGATTCACCACATAAACAGAATTAAAAACAAAAACTATATGATCATCTTAATAGATGAAGGAAAAGCATTCAATAAAATGCAGCACCCCTTCATATAAGTACTACCTGCTAACTGATTGTACCACTGGAGCATGTTCCAGCACCCCTTCATGATAAAAACTCCAACAAATGAGGCATAGAACGAACATATGAACATACCTTAAAATAATAAAAGCCATATATGAGAAACCCACAGCCAACATCATACTGAATGGAGTAAAGTTGAAAGCATTTCCCCTAAGAACTGAAATAAGACAAGGATGCCCACTTTCATCACTTCTATTCAACATAGTACTGGAAGTCCTAGCCAGAGCAATCAGGCAAGAGAAAGAAATAAAGACATCCAAATTGAAAAACAAGAAGTCAAACAAGGAGAACTACAAAATACTGATGAAAGAAATCATAGATGACACAAACAAATGGAAAAGCATCCCGTGTTCATGAATTGGAAGAATCAATGTTGTCAAAATGTCCATATTGCTCAAAGTAATCTGAAGATTCCATGCAATTTCTATCAAACTACCAATGTCATTTTTCACTGAGTTGGAAAAAAAAAAAAACCCTAAAATTTATATGGAACCCAAAAAGATCACAAATAGTCAATGCAATCCTAAGCAAAAAGAA
Organism: Indri indri; assembly: GCA_004363605.1. Taxonomy (NCBI): domain Eukaryota; kingdom Metazoa; phylum Chordata; class Mammalia; order Primates; family Indriidae; genus Indri; species Indri indri. The sequence goes on along the minus strand of RJWJ010015006.1, from coordinate 18,953 downwards.
CAAATCTAGGGACATTACATTATCCAACATCAAATTATACTACAAGGCAATTATAACCAAAACAACATGATACTGGTATTAAAACAGACACATAGACCAATGGAACACAATAGAGGACCCATAAATAAAGCTAAATACCTGCAACCAACTGATCTTTTACAAAGCAGAGAAAAGCATGCACTGGAGAAAGGATCCCCTATTCAATAAAATGGTGCCAGAAAAATTGGATAGCCACATGCAGAAGAAATGAAACCGGATCCCTGTCTTTCACCACATATAAAAATTAACTCGAGTTTGACTGAAGACTTAAATGTAAGACCTGAAATCATAAAAACTCTAGAAGAACACCTAGGCAAACTATCATAGACAATTGGCCTAAGTAAGGAATTTATGACTAAGACCCTAAAGTAAATACAATAAAAACAAAAATAAATAAATGGTACTTAATTAAACTAAAAAGCTTCTGCACAGCAAAATATATAATCAGTAGAATAAATAGACAACCTAAGGAATGGAGAAAATATTTGCAAACCATACATTTGACAAAAGCTTAATATTCAGAATTCACAAGAAACTCAAACAAATCAGTAAGACAAAAACAAATAACCCCATTGAAAAGCGGGCAAAAGACATAAACAGACATTTTTCAAAAGGGGAGAAACAAATGGCCACCAAACATATGAAAAGATACTCAACATCACTAATCATTGGGGAAATAATATACCCCTTTCACCTCAGAATGGCCATTATTAAAAAGTCAAAAAACAATAGATGCTGGTGCAGATTCGGTAAAAAGGGACCACTTACACACTGTTGGGGGTAATGTAAATTTCTCAAACCTTTAGGGAAAACAATATGGAGATTTCTCAAAGAACTAAAAGTAGATCTACCATCAATCCAGCAATACCACTACTGGGTATCTACCCAGAGGACAAGAAGTTACACTATAAAATGCACCCAAATATTCATTGCAGCACAATTCACAATTGCAAAGATATGGAACTAACCTAAGTGTCCACCAACTGAAAGCTGGATAAAGAAAATGTGCGGGGTGTGTGTGTGTGTCTCATTTAAAGGTGACTGATGAAGTATTTTTGTTGCTATCATTATGAACTCATGATTTTAAATATTTAATCTTTTCAGTCTCTTACAACTATTTTTTTTTTTCTCAAATCATCCCAACTTTGGTCAATGAAAGCCACTTCAAATTGGCTCCAAAGAACTTTAGACATGACCCAAGTCATCATTGATAGCTTCCTTGTTTCTGGTATGATAGAATTTAACCAATTTATCTCTTAACTTTCCTGATCCACACCCAGAATTAGCTAGTCCCCCAAGTACCTTAGTGGGAGTTGGTGTTTGGGACTCAAACTAAAGCCTTCCCTATATTTATATAAACTAAAGAGGATGGCAGTGCTTTTCTGAGAATGAGTGAGAAGAATGGGCATTCCACTTAGGTTGGGGAGTGCATGGTGCTCTGCAGGGAAATCATGCCATAGAGACAGCAACCCTTTTTAATGCTTTTTCATTACTATTTTTAAATTTTTAAGGCAGATATTTGCAGGTTCTGTGTCCCCTTCCCCCCATGGCTTACCTCCTTGGATGATGAAAAGACATATGACACTAGCAGGAAATTGTTTCATAAATTAATACCACTGCATTTTATGGAGCTGTCTATGAAGGTATATAATAATCAGAAAATGTTTACTGAATTGTTGGTACAATAGGTATAAGGGATTCAAACAGGATTAAGACCTCATTTCACATTGTCCTGCAGCTCATGAATGCTATTGTAGAAGACCACAACAAGAAAGTGATGTATTTTACCTGAATCAAAGAGAGAAGCATTAATGGAATGAGTTTTTGAGTAAAGGTTTTGAAGGAGTAAAAATCTTGTGTGTACTTATGTATGTGTTTTGGGGAGAGAGGGGTGTAGGATGTTATTCAAAACAGATAGAATAGCAGGAGTAAAGACCCAGTGATTTGCAAGTTGAAAAGGCAGGTGATTCCTGTTGTTAGAGTACAGAGTGCCTGGGGGAAATTCCGTTATTATGCTGAGAAGACACTTTGGTTCAGTTTGTTAAGGCAGTGAGGTTACTTATAAAGTTATTATGTCAACTTGGGTAATTACAGTGGGAAGCAAACAGAGAAGTAGATTGCTGAGACACTGTATGGATAGAACAGTCATCTAGATGAGTGGATGTGAGGGAGAATTTAAAGATGACAAGGTAATTTTGTTTATGATAACTGATATTAGAGGGCGGTTGATAATGAAGTGAGACAAAACTAGGGTAGTTAGAGCTCAGAAATGATCCAATAAGACAGAGAAGGATATTTAAGAACTTACAAAATCATACAACATAAAGAAATCAAAAATTAGACATTTGAGAATCAGAAATTCACTGACAAATGACAGATATTTGGCAGGAGAGCTCATTGAAGTTAAATGATTTGTTCAACATCACATTCATTCATTGATTTATAGTAATTTACTCAATGATCATTGCGGTCTACTACGTTCATGATACCAAGCTACTTGCAAAAAACACAAGGAAAAATAAAACTTGATTTCACCCTTGGAAATGATACAATATAGTGATAGAAAATTGGGGCTTAAAGCCAGAACTTCCAGACCAGTGTTGGTTTTGTCACACCATCCTCACTGGTCCCATCTTACCAGGTCCACTTTAACTCTGTATGTTAAACCAGAGATTACCTAGCGCTTGCCCTCTTTCACTAAATGTTGGCACTGCAGTCACTCATAAATAGTCTTTGTGCTTGGGCAGGGCCATTGGGCATTCGTGTTTCAGAACACCCATGTGCTTCTGAGCATGCTTCTGATCAAGTCTGTCCACAGTAAATGTCAAGGATTCACAGTACCCTTTAAATATAATATAACAGTTTACCTGTTATGGCCCAGACCTTAAGTAAAGGGTGTGCTTCCATCACAAATGGAGAAGGTGTGTCTAATATTTTCTCTGGTTTCATAATACAGTAAATAAAAAAAAAAATCCTCAAAAAATTATCTACTTATTAAAATAAGCATAACTTCATTTATTTTTTATCAAGCACTAACTTTAAATATTTTACTCTTTAATACACCTCTAAATAAAGCAGTTCACAAAATACAAGTGTGCACTTAAACAGATCCTTAGTCCTTTCACTCTCTCTTTATATTCTCCTTCCTTAATTTAGTCTCAAAACACTCCCAGGTGATTGGCACTGACTCTTGCTTATTTGACATCAAAATTCTTGAGAGCTTGTTCCTCCACAGCAGGGTTTAATTTATTTATTTATTTATTTATTTTTTTACTTTAAGGCATCTGCTCTATTTCATGCTGATTAAAAAAAAAGAAAATATCCCACCTTCTTCTGCCTCTTGCACTGGATTTCCAACTGATATTGGGATCCTTGGTCATGGACTTTCTGATCAGGAATCAGTTTTAGTATTTTTCTCTTAAAAATACATGAAGACTTCAAAGTTCTTTTATTTTTTATATTTTTCCCATTTAAAAAGTTATTCATAAATCTTTCTGCCTGACATTCAATTCATTTTGAACACAATGCTTGTACACCAATTAACAATTTCTGTTGACTATCCCTTGAAAAACAGCTTCAGGAGACAAAAGTCAGAGATCTCTTCTTTCTCAAAGTGATGATTATAAAAATATGTGAAAAAATTTATAAGCTGTTTACGCCACAAAGTTCTGGTATCTAGAAATAAATTTATGTAATTCTGCTGGACAGATCAGTGTAGGCATTGCTTTACCAAGTCCACTAAGGTATCAAAAAGAGTTGTAGCATTTTTAGAATTGAAAAAGACTTTGGAGGTTTGACAGTTCAAATCTCTCATTTTATAGGTGATTAAACTGAGGCCTCAAGAAAGGTAGAGACTTACTGGATTATACAGGTTTCAGTGGAGGGTCGGGTTTAGAAACTAGGTTTCCTGTTTTTTTGCCTACTGTGCTCTCTTCATTGCTATCCCATCCTTTAACATTGCTCTTAATGTTACATCCTCTTGTAGCTCTCTCTGGCTTTTCCTATGCCACAGACCAAACAGAACAATCTGATGATCACACAGTACTGTAGAAGTACTTTCAAGGGTAGTTCTTGTTATCATTATCTCACAAAGGCTGTATAATCTTGGCGGACAGGACTACTTATCTTTTAACCCTAACATGTTCGGGGGGCATATACAGGGTACTCAATAAATTTGTGTTAAACAAAATGACCTCTGTTTGCATGTTAGTATGGTCAGTGCTTACTTACCACGTTATGCGTGAAATTCAAGATTATGGAACATTTTAGAAGGAAGTAAATTTCTTCTAAATTTTAAATTTTTAAATTAAATTTTATACAAAGTAAACACACTGTGAGTTAAATATGTTTCTTATATTTAGTCCTCTTATTTTTACTGAAAATTGTATTATAAAAATATATATGCCAGATCAAATTCTATTTTAGCTCTGTGAGGTATCTCCAAATTACATTTGACCCAGCAATCCCACTACTAGGCATCTATCCCAAGGAAAATAAAAGACATTCTATAATACAGATATCTGCACTCGAATGTTTATAGCAGCACAATTCTCAATTGCAAAGATGTGAAAACAACCCAAATGCCCATCAATACATGAGTGGATTAACAAAATGTGGTATATGTATACCATGGAATGCTACCGAACTACAAAAAACAATGGTGACCTAGCACCTCTTATATTATCCTGAATAGAGATTGAGCCCATCCTTTGAAGGGAGGTATCACAAGGATGGCAAAACATGCACCACATGTACCTGCCATCAAATTGGTACTAACTGATCAATACTGAGGTTCTCATGTGGTAGTGATACTCACTGGGTGGCAGTCAAGTACGGGGGTGGGGGGTCGAGGTTGTGGGGGTTAAATCCACAGCTAGTAGAAATGGGACACACTGAATGGGGGAGGGATGCGCTTGTGGCCCTGGCGTGGGCCAGGCAAACGCATTTCATGTAACCAAAATGTTTGTACCCCCATAATATCCTGAATTTTACAAAAAAGATATATGCCAATATTTTAGATACAAAAAACAAGGAAGACATAAAATTTAGTACTATTTACTTTTAAGTAGCTGAGTTCTTAAAAATGTAAATATGCTTAGTTAAATTATTAAAATGAAGGTTTTATAAACCACAAAACCCATACCAAGTAAGATTTATTGTACTGCCCAATTTCAAACTGCTTGAAAAATATATTTTATTCTGAAAGCTTAGCAAATAAACATTTAAGTTGAATAGAAACTTGAATTTTTCCACAAAACTTCTTAGATAATGCTTATTAATATTTTGTGATTACAATGTAACTTCACATAGCTTGGGTGAATTCAGAGATTATTTGTGGAATTTCTTTCTTAAAAAATATGTATTAAGACCGGGCATGGTGCTCATGCCTGTAGTCCTAGCACTTTATGAGGCTGAGGCAGGAGGATCACTTGAGGCCAAGAGTTTGAGACCAGCCTGGGCAAAACTAAGACCTTGTCTCTTAAAAAAAGAAAAAAAGAAAAAAAAAAAAAGATGTAAAAATGTAACCAATTAGCCAATTCTATTGTTTTTCCACTAATATTTTAAGTAATTTGTTTTAATAGAGGTTTACAAAAGGACCCTTAAATAAGATACAGGGGTACTGAATAGAATATGACTGATTCCCAAAGTATTAGTTTAAAATTTACTTCAAAATTACAAAACTTACCATTATGCTTGGGAATTATTTTCAAAACTAAATTATGAGCTGAAATTTTAGAAGTTGTTATTGACTTAGGGGACTAATATTTGATGATATTCATACCTCAAATACAAATATTACCAAATTCAAACATCTCTGTTTCTCTGAAAGGCCAACTTTGTTTTTTCTGTATAATCCCTGACTATTTCATGTTTTGGGTCACTTCTAAAAAGTCTATCTTTTTTAGCCCCCATTTTCTATAGATGCTATCCTCACCTTTTCACCATAACTTATCAATATCAGATGAGCTTTTTTAAAACAAAGTATGGAGATAAGAGATATTTTTTAATGTCCTTACTTGAAAGAATATTTTCCCTTTGAAATTTTTCTGATCCAAGTAATCTCAAAGTCTAGGAATCGCTGATGTAGAGATACAGATAGTAAAGTTAGGTTGCTTACACTATGCGTATATTACAAGTGCAGCTTATTCCTTTCTCCAAGTAGTCCCTGAAATTTTACACATGTTTATACAGCAGAAATAGGTCTTAGCCTATGGCTCACATGCAAATATACAAAGGCTGTGTGTAAACATAACACCTTTTATCCTATCGATTTTTTATGAGAACGTTGCAATCAAAAATGATATCTGAACACTCCCAGTGTGCTCCCAAATCTCATTCCCCAATTAGCATTTAGTTAAGTGAGCAAACTGATTTTCCAGTGAGTCCATGAGATTTCTGAATCTGTCTCCAGGATTTCAGTGTGATCATGCTTAATAGCAGATATGACCATTTAAGTTCCCCACCCAATCCTAACAAAAAGACTTCTGGATTCCAAGAAGCTAAATAACAGCTAGTTATGCCATCGTTATGCCTCAAGCAAATGATTATTGAGGTCCTTCTGTGCTCAGAGTTATGCAGAACGCAGAAATGAGTGCAAAGGTGATAATCCTCTCAAAATGTTTTCCATTGCTCAGGCTTGATTACATTTACATGGAAAAGTTTAATACACTCTCACACTTTGCAGGAAGAAATGAGGAATTAAAAGAACGAAGCAACAGAAAGATTTCATAACGTCAGAGCCACTTGTGTTAATACTTCAAGGCTTAACTTGTTTTTCTCCAGCTGTCAATGTCCTGGATAAAATAAAATTTGATCTTGGTTTGTCCTTTATTAAATAGACTAATAGTTAAAATTGTTATATTTGTAAAATTCATTATGAATAGCATGGTTCAGTTATTTTCCGACAGCACTGAATATGGATTAGAGATGATATAAACAGTTAAACCTGGTCGATGTACTGCTTATAACCTTGAAAGAAAATAAAGGAAAGTATAAGTGGGAATGAGACCAGATTACCTACCAGGAAATGGTATGTTATAATACCAAGAATAAATAATTTGCCTATTTCTTAATGATTCCCACAAAATGTGTTTTTCAGAGGCTTTTTGAATCTGAAAAGTGTATCTACAATGTATTATGTCTAACAATTTAAACTGGTTATAAACCTGGAAATAGAAAAGAATAAAGATTGCTTCTGAATGGAAAAGACTTAAAACCAGCAGTATTTATTGATATTTTGTGCAATAAAAGAAAATAAAAGATGCAATTACTTCAGCTACTTTCTGAGGTAAAGCTGTTTTTAAGGAAAACTTCTTAGAGTAATAGCTAACCTGGCACTCATAGGAGATGACTTTTTTATAACATTTTCAATGTATCTTCAATGCATGTACTTCTAGTCTAAATTATTAGCCTGGACTACTTTCCCTTTACCCAACCCAGATAGCATTTTTCAAGAAATAAACACATACAGCAAAACTGGAAAATGAAACCACTTTCTATTTCTTCATTTATAGGAAGTTGAACTTCTTTGGATTGCTGGAGCTATAGATTTTTTAGGATGTGTGCTTCAGAGTGAAGTCAAGTGATAATACTTTTCTCTTACATTACCAGCTGACTGAAAAACATCATTAGTTCTAAATTTCAAATTCTACCTATATTGTAAGTTATACAAGAAGACCTTGCTTTTCCACTTTTTTTGACACTGACTACATGACAATGGATAACTCCTGATTACGATAGCCAAATCGCCAGCTCTATGAATTACTTCCTATACAAATGATCTCCTCTGCCCTACGTAGTGTAGCATTTTTTAATACAAACAACAGGTATATGATGAAGACATTTAAAAGAAGCCACAAAGGTTGGAAAAATTGTTTAAATCTATTTCAACATGGAGCTCTTTCTTTTTTTATTATTTAATAGATTCACATGTTTTTTGTTACATGGATGAATTGTATAAGGCTGAAGTCAGGGCTTTTAGTGTACCCGTCACCAGAATAGCGTACATTGTACCAAATAGGTAGATTTTTATCACTCACTCCCCTCCCAACTTCTTCCCTTTTTAGTTTGCAATGTCCATTACACCACTTTATGACCATATATACCCCTCGTGTAGCTCCCACTTATAAATGAGAACATGTGGTGTTTGTTTTCCATTCCTGAGATACCTCACTTAGGATAACAATCTCCAGTTCCATCCAAGTTGCTGCAAAAGACATTATTTCATTCCTTTTTATGGCTGAGTAGTACACCATGGTGTGTGTGTGTGTGTGTGTGTGTGTGTGTGTATGCACACACAGACACACACACACATTTTCTTTATCCACACATCAGTTGTTGGGCACTTAGGTTGATTCTCAGTGAAAAGGGAACACTTATACACTGTTGGTAGGAATGTAAACTAGTACAACCACTATGGAAAACAGTATGGAGATTCCTCAAAGAACTAAAAATGGAGTTCTTTCTTGATTCTCTTTCTTTCTTTCACACTTCCTGCAGAAAGCTAAAAGTTAACTAACAATAGTGCATAAAATAATAATAATAATAAGGCTCTGTAATTACTAAAGAGCTGAGACACTTGAATCTTCCAAAGTGCCAGATTACCTCAGTGCTGATCAGCAAAAAGTCAAAGAGGTTAAGAAGGATGACAAGCCCATTTAAACTGTGGTTAAGGGGGCTATTTCCTTGCTGAAAACTTGTGTTCAGAGCACTTATTCTAGGCATATTAAGCAAGTGGAGGATGACATTGAACAACTTCTTAAGAAAATTAGTGAACTCACTGATATTAAAGAATCTGACACTGACCTGGCCCCACCAGCACTCTGGGATTTGGCTGCAGATAAGCGAATGCTCCAAAACGAACAGCATTTACAGGTTGCAAGCTGTACAAAGGTAATCGTTGCCGACTTGGAGGGCCGGAAATACAATACATTATCAATGTGAAGCAGTTTGCCAAGATTTGGTGGACCTCAAGTGATCAGGTGGCACCTACTGACATTGAGGAAAGGATGAGAGTTGGTGTGTACAGAAATAAGTATTAAATCCACATTCCACTGCATCCTAAGATTGACCCAGGTGGAGTAAAAATCTGATGTCACAGTGATGTTGGTGGTTGTAAGACACAAATTGAGAAATTGCAAAAGTTGTTGAAACCCCACTAATTCATCCAGAGAGATTGGTTAACCTTGACATTGAGACTCTCAAGGGTGTGCTGCTCTTTGATCTACCAGGTACAGGCAAAACACCTGTGTTTGGGCAGTTGCTTGGATTATTGGACTGATGCTTGCTTCATTCTAATTATTGGATCTGAAGTTGTACAGAAGAACATAGGTAAGGGGACTGGAATGGTTCATGAGCTCTTTAAACTTGACAAGAAAAAGAAAGCCTGCCTACCATTTTAGATGAAATTGATGCAGTTGGAGGGACTCAGTCTGGTGATGGTGCTGGGGAGGACAATGAAATACATAGACAGTGTTGGAACTAATCGACCAGCTGGATGGTTTTGATCCTCAAGGCAATATAAAGTGCTGATGGCCACTAACTGACCTGATACATTGGATCCAGCACTGACGAGGCCAGGGAGAGGATAGAAAGATGGAATTTAGCTTACCTGATCTAGAGGGTGAGACCCACATCTTTAAGATTCATGCTTATTCGATGAGTGTTGAAAGATATGAGATTTGAATTGTTAGCACAACTGTGTCCAGATAGTACCGGTGCTGACATTAGAAACATTTGTACAGAAGCTGGTATGTTTGTGGTCAGAGCACGGTGAAAACTGCTATTGAGAAGGATTTCTTGGAAGCTGTAACTAAGGTCATTAAGTCTTCAGTGCTACTCCTTTCTGACATACAAGTGAGCCTCAAAGGCTTTCAAATGAAAACACTTGTTAAAATTGGAATGCTAACCTTATATAGACTTGTTAATAGCCATTTCACACAAAAAAGTCTTCGAAATTGTAAAAACAAAAACAAATAATAGTTTTAACTGTCATTTACTGAATACATGATACTTATCCTGGGCAGATTTGTGTGTTTGTTTAATAAATATTTATTGAATACCCATTATATATCTGGTAGTAGTGAAGGAATTAAGGTAAGGAAAATTATCGTTGCCTTCAAGGAGCTTATAATCAAATATTAAGAGATGTGTCCAAGGCAGTGATGAAAGATATGCAGTGGGAATTATGACAGCATAGACTAGCCTGAGGCAAAGCTTTCTGAAGAAGTTGATGGTTGATCTCCATGTTAAAGAAATTAGAAGATTTGCACTTGAAAATGAAGAGAAATGATATTCTAAACAGAGAAGTTGTGTGAACAAAAGCAGCGATGGAAAAACACTATCTGTGTTCAAGGAACTACAAAGAATGTGGCATTTGGAAGGTTGGAACTGAAAAGTTGAAGCTGGAGAGGTGTGCAGAGTTAAAATCACAGAAGAACTGGCATGGCATTTTAAGATACTTAATTCTACAGGTGGGGGAAGTGAATCAAGAGTTTCAAAGGTCATACATGGTTCAAATACATACCTTACACGCATGTCAGAGTAGAGTTTGCATTTATGAGGATGTATTAGCTCAGGCTGCTGCAACAAATTACCATAAACTGGGAGGTTTAAGAAAAAGCAATTTGTTTTTGCACAGTCATGGAGGCTGGGATGTCAAAGATTAAAGTGCTGGCACAGTCAAATTTTCTCTGAGGACTCCTCTCTTGGCTTGTAGGAAGCCACCATCCTGCTATGTGTTCACATGACCTCTTCTTTGTGGGAACATGGAGAGACCAGGCTCCCTGGTTTCTCTCCTTACAAGGGCACCAATTCTATCATGAGGGTTCTACCCTCATGACCTCATTTAATCCTAATTACCTCCCAAAGGCTCCATCTCCAAACACAATCACATTGGAGGTTAGGGCTTCAACATATGAATTTTAGGCGAATGCAAACATTTAGTCCATAATGGGGAGAAGGAAGCTGTTGTAGTCATAAGCATAAGGGATAATGAGATCTTTAGCTAGAGTTGATAAGACACATGGAGAAAAAGGAATAGAAGAGTAGCTATGGGGTGAAATTAGTGGTTTAGGGTGATCAGTTGATTGATTGATTGGAGCTGAGGGAGAAGGAACAATCGACTTTTTTCTCTCTCCATTGTCACCCATCAACTCCATGCTACCAGGTGAGGCTACTGCACTGGTCTTCATCCTGATTTCCTTCTTGCACTTCATCCAACTTCCACCATCTTCTACACTGCAACCCATAATATACATATATTACGTTAATATATACACATACTATCATACATGACATAATGATTTGGGTATTTTTACCTTAAAATCTGAAGTTTGCTTTTGGAAGTGGGCATTGAGTGTTGCAGCTTGTGATTTTTTGTGGGGTAGAAGGAAAGTAACCTGAAAACAGAGGAAAGATTGTACCAGATGCAGACGGGTGTGGCTTATAACACAGCCAGTGAATGGAGGGAGCTGGTACTTGCTTGTGGTGTGTGTATGTGGCTGGGGCGGGTGCATTTTTCCTATACAGCTTGGACACCCAGCTGAGTATCCATCTTTTGCATTCTCCTCGCATTTCTCACAGAGGAAGTCATGTACAAACAATCTTAAATTTTTTTCTTTATAGCAATTGCTTTGGAACAAATTCACATTTTCAAAACAAGTGTTATAGCAGAACTGACTGTAATAGTGCCTTGAAAAGTTGGGAAAAGCATCACAAAAATGGTGACACGTGAACTGAGTCTTGTAACATGGAAAGATATATGCCAACAGAAAAGAGGCAAAGGGAATGGTACGCATAGAGGGGCCTAGGTGTAAAAGAGACATCATGGTTGGCAAACTGCCAATGTGCAGTTTCCCTATCTTAATACATTATATTGTTTGTTTAAATTTTTTCAAACATGATTTTCCTCATCATACATGTTATAATTTACTCCTTTTTCCATCATATAATTCTTTATTTCCCATTTTTTTCCCCAAATGATGGAAAACATAGTTTGCCTTCATCTGATGTCTAAAATCTTTATTTTATATATATGCTTTTTAGCTGGGTGTGGTGGCTGGTGCCTGTTGTCTCAGCTACATGGGAGGCTGAGGCAGGAGGATTGCTTGAGCCCAGGAATTCAAGTCCAGCCTGGGCAACGAAGGAAGACCCCGTTTCTAGAAAAAATAAAAATGTATGTGCTTTTTATTTTTGTGTAATCCATCTAATAATATAGCAACATTGTACAAATACCTTTATTTGTAACAACTGAATTAGCTTTGCCTTGATGTTAAATATTATAAATAGTCCTTTTGGATTAAAAAATTAAGAAACATTATTCATATACTTGAAACAAATATTGCAGCTTTATGAATTCTAATCCAGGGGTAATCATGTTTTCATTTTATTGTACCAGGAAATATTACAAAATTAATGGCTAAAATTAATGTTAGTTAGAATTTTTAGTTCATCCAAAGAAATATTGTCCCTTGAAATTTAATTTAACCTAATCTATTTCAAGCTAACAAAATATAAGGTGTGTTCTTATATTACATGGATTCATTAAATCAATTAATAATCGCTTATTAAATGCCTGCCATATGCATAAAATGATCTTAGGGCCTGAGTATAATTTCCTGTGTTCTCTCTGGTGTTGATGTTGTATATGTGTACTAAAAACATATGGAAGCATACTAAATGGGAAAAAATACCTGAGTGAAAACAGCAATATCGTTTCACTCAGGTGATTGTGTTAATTGGTTTCCTGATAGACAAGGGCCTTATTGCACATAGATGATCAAATTTATTTTAGAATCTGATCCTTTGAGGACACTGCAATCTAAGTTTTTTTAGTAACTTACTGCTTCATATAGGCAAGTATCTTTGTTATCTCAAGATACAGAGCATTGTAATAATGTAAAAACAAGTTGCAAAATTAGTAAAATCATCGAACCTATTCAAGCTACATGTGGCACATTGTCTTTTTAGGGTTCTATGAAATGTTCTGCAGAAGTTTTCTAACCATTCATTTTCTACAAAAAGCTTATACTACATTATTGTTCTGAATATTCGTTAACTTTCCCACTGCATCTGTTTGTGTGTGTGTGTTTTACTTTTTATGATATAGGGTCTCACTCTGCCGCCCAGGCTGGAGTGCAGTGGTGCGGTCAGAGCTCATTGCAGGCTCAGACTCCTGAGTTCAAGCGATGCTCCTGCCTCAGCCTCCCGAGTAGCTGAGACTACAGGCATGCACCACCATGCTTAGCTTCCCACTACATCTTGAAAACACTTGTGTCACTGAAATTGCTAAGATGGTTATTGTAGTGACTCTTATTATGCAAGCACTGTTAGGTATATCTTTTGTTTCTTATTTTCATTTCCCATTCTCCTATCTACCTTTCTGCTCAGTTCATTTCTTTGGCACTTTACAGATGGGAACAAACTGAGAAAGATAATATATTCATTTCCATTAATTCCACTACTCTTTATTGGAATAAAAAAGAATTAAAATGGATGAATGGGCCCTCGAAGTATTTCATTTATGTAACTCTTCTCTCAATTACAGTTAGTTGATTGAGCTATTTCTCTATTCCTCATAGTTTTCTTTTTTTTTAACCTTAATATCCATATTAGTAACATAAAGCAATTCTAGGTAAATCTTGCCTTTTTATGTTTTTTTCTCTTTTTTTCATGTGTTTATTAGCAAGTTATACTTTTCAAAAATTTGTCTTTTTTTCTAAACAATCACTTTTCTCTGTAAAATTACTTATGATATCCTTTTCTTAACTTTTTAACATTTGTTATATCTTTGTGGCACCCACTTTTTTTACATTTCTGACATTGTAATCTGTGTTTTATTTTATTTTTTAAAATTTATTTCAGAATAGTATGAGGGTACAAATGATTTGGTTACATAAATTGCTTTTGTACCTTGCCCATCTCCCAGATAGTGAGCTGTGTACCCGTTACGTGTGATTTTATCCATCCCCTCCTCCCTTCTTCACCTGCTTGATTTCTGATAAATGTTATTTCCATGTGTGCACACAGATGTTGATCAATTAGTTCCAATTTAATGGTGAGTACTTGTGGTGTTTGTTTTTCTGTTCTTGTAATACTTCACTTAAAAGAATGGTTTCCACCTCCATTCAGGTTAATATTAATACAAGAGGTATTAGTTGACCATTTTTATGGCTGAGTAGTACTCCATGGTATACATATACCACATTTTATTAATCTACTCATGCATTGATGGGCAATAGGATTGTTTCCACAGCTTTGCAATTGTGAATTGTGCTGTTATAAACATTTGAGTGCAAGTGTCTTTTTTATAGAATATCTGTTTTTCCTTTGGGTAAATACCCAGTAGTGGGTTTGCTGGATAAAATGGCAGTTCTATTTTTAGTTCTTTGAGGTATCTCCATACTCTTTTCCATAAAGGTTGTACTACTTTTCAGTCCCACCAGCAGTGTATGAGTATTCTTATCTCTGCACCAACATTTGTTGTTTGGGGACTTTTTGATATAAGCCATTCTCGCTGAAGTTAAGTGATAATCACATTGTGGTTTTGATTTGCATTTCCCTGATTATTAAATATGTTAAGCGTTTTTTTCATATGTTTGTTGGTCATTGTCTATCTTCTTTTGAAAAATTTCTGTTTTAAATAATACATTAATATAATATTCATCAACGTGTTTGGAGGAGTCCTTGGAATCCTATCATCTAAGAATGTTAAGTGACAAAATAACAAGATACAAACAAAGGCCAATAAGTGTCCAATGATTAAGATGCTTTCAAAATATACTGTGATGCTGCAGTAATCAAAAAAGCCTGGCACTGGCATAAAAGCAGACATATAAGCCAAAGGAACAGAATGGAGAACTCAGAAATAAATCCATACATCTATCATCAATTAAAGTGTGTCAAGAACACACAAAATGGGGAAAAAAAACAGTTTCTTCATAAACGGTGCTGGGAAAGCTGAATATGTTCATTCAGAAGAAAAGAATTAGGCCCCCGGTCTCACGCTCATGTACAAAAATCAACTTAAATTCATTTAACCCAGAGTGAAGAGACAACCTATGGAATGAGAGGAAATATTTGCAAACAATACATATGATAATGTGTTAATAACTGACATATAGAAAGATCTCAAATCACTTGATAGCAAGGAAACAAATAATCTGATTTAAAAATGGGCAAAGGCCCTGAAAAGACATTTCTCAAAAGAAGACATAATGTTCAATAGGTATATGTAAAAAATGTTCAATATCACTAATTATTAGGGAAATGCAAATCAAAACCACAATGAGATATTATCTCACACCTGTTAAAATGGACACTATCAGAAAGAAAAGATAGCAAGTGTTATCGAGTGTGGGAAAAAGGGAACTCTTTTACACTGTTGGTGCGAATATAAATTGGTACAGCCTTTATGGAAAACAGTATTGAGGTTCCTCGAAAAATTAAAAATAGAACTGCTATATGATCCAGCAATCCCACTGCTGGTTGTATATCCAGAGAAAATGAAATTGGTATGTCAAAGAGATTTCTGCACTTTCAAGGTCATTGCAGCCTTATGGACACTAGCCAAGACATGGAATCAACCTAATTTTTCATCAGTGGATGAATGGATAAAGAAAATATGCCATATATATACAGTGGAATATTATTCAGCCTCAAAAAATGGAAGAAATCCTCTTATTTGCAATAAGATGAATGAACTTAGAGGACATGATGCTAAGTGAAATAAGCAAGGCACAGAAAGACAAATACTGCACGATCTCATTTATTTGTGGAATCTAAAAAAGTCGAACTCATAGAGGTAGAGAATAGAATGATAGCTGCTCAGGGGCTGAGGGATAGAGGAAATGGAAAGATATCGGTCAAAGAGTATAAAGTTTCCTTTATGCAGGATTAATAAGTTCTGGAGATCTATATACAACATGTTGACTATAGTTAATAATACTGTATCGTATACTTAAAATGTGCTAAGAGAGTAAATCGTAAATGTTCTCATAACGCAAACAAAGGTAACCGTAGGAGGTGATGGATATGTTAATTAGCTTGATTGCAGTAATCATTTCTCGATGTATATGTATGTCAAAACATCATATTATACACCTTAAATATATGTAATTTTTACTGATCAATTGTACTTCAATAAGGCTGGAAAAATTTAAAACCAAAATAGATGAAGATAAAATTTCTAATATAAAAAAATTTACAAACAAAATCATCTGCCTTTTTCACATGCAAATAACATAGAAGTAGGAATTAGTCTTTAAGTCCTGTAGCCAAATATCAAATAATTACAATAAATTCAGAAAAGGGAAGAGGAGAAAAGTATCTGGTAAATTCTAAATTTGGATTGCGAGGACCCAGATTTTAATCATGTGTTATTTCATAATTTTTTAAGAAATTTATCTCCACTGAAGGAAAGTCATAGATATGTGAATCTCTCGGGGGGAAAAGGACATAACATCTTTAGAATGGAGTGAGTGCTAAAATCCTTATTTTTTTAAGAGTGATTTTTAAGATTAAAAGCAAAAAGAAATCTAGCATCTGTAAACATTTTGTAGTTATGACATTTTACAGACAAGTCAAAGCACAGTTTGGACACTTTCCACATGGCTGGTATTTATTAAAGCTAAAAGTTAAAATTACTTTCTTCAGTTTTATTAGACTACAAACATTTTGTACTGTCTGTCAGGAGGACTTTATAAGGGATCCAGAAATAATAAATGGGCTTGCGATGAACTGCTACTAAAGGAAAACCAGAGGGACTTTGATTTCTGTCATGCATAAAGTATGGCATTCTGGATTGCAAGGAAGATCATCTTTCTCCACACATCTCTCTTGCAATTGAATCTAGGCTATTCTAGCCATCTCTGGCTAGATGAAAGTATATTAATAGATTATGATTTAGCTCTCTAAATCTCTTTGCTGGAAGAAAATTAATCCGTGCATTTTAATAAAAATAGTTCATTTTCATCAAGTAGTTGAAATGAGGGTGAATTGAGAAAGATTTAAAAATGAAGAGTAAGACCTCCAAATCATTATCTGATTACATCCATATGGAACTAAGCATAGCCCTATTTAATTCAAGAAAGAGCAATTGAGTATCTCCTATACTACAAATGCTAGGCATTCTTTCTCCTCCCAATATCTTATGTGGAAGTGGAGAGGCTTACCACAGAAGGATGCCTGGGTTGCCATGAGAGCACAGAAGAGAGTGAGTCCAATATTTCTGGAGGAAAGGAAGGAAAGCGATATTCTAGGGAGAGAGAAAGCACATGCAAAAGAAGTGATGCTAAATTCACTGGAGAAGATATAACCCAAGCTTTCTCATGTGCATAGATGCAGAAATCCTAAATAAGAGCAATATATTAGCAAATCAAATGTAATAATCCATAAAAAGTATAAAAACATCATGATCATATTGGGTTTATTCTAGAAATGCAGATATGGTGAAACATTTTAAAAGAGGCCAAAATATTTCACAATAAATGAGAAAAAATTATACATTTGACCAAATTTAACATCTAATCATGATTTTAAAAAAACTTCTTGGAAAATTAGAATAGAAGGGAATGTCTTTAATGTAACAAATTTCTGAAAAGAAAAATCTATGCACATGAATAAAATCATACTTAGTAAAGAATTATTGAAACTTTTTGCCTTGAAATCAAGAGTGAGAAGAAGATGCCCACTCTCACCACTGACATTTAGTATTACACTGGAGGTCATAGCCACTGAAGAAAGGAATAAAAATGGTCCTCTATCCTTATCTACAGATAACTAGATTGAATATATAGAAAATTTAAAACAATATAGACTGTTTTAATCAATTATTATTAGTTTAGAAATTCCAAAAGGTCAATATGCAAACTCATTTTTCTTTCTGTTAATGTATGCCAGCAATAGCAATAAAACATATAGTATATGAAATTTTAAAGGGATACCATTTACAATAGCTTTTAAAAATTCTAATATTTCAGAATAAATCTAATGAAAGATGTGGAAGACCTCTACCCTGAAGCCTGCAAAACCTATACATGTATTTGAAGACCTAAAATATTAATTCTCACAAAATTAATATTTATATTCAATGCAGCATCCATTCCAACATTTCTCTAGTATTCCTTCCTCTGCTGCAGAAACTGGAAAGCTAAAAATGCAAAACATGTGGCATCTATTTTGCGGGTATAGACTGTAAGAGGCACAGCATGGTTTAGGAGCTGGCTATTGTTTCCTAATGCTTGAGGCTTATTGGTTGTAGTAGTGGCAGTGGTGGCATGATTCTAAAATAGGCAGCTGAAGGGTCTACTTTACACTGAAAAGTCGCTTCCTGAGCATAGAAATGGCAGCAACTCATCTGGCTGCACAATTCTGTATTTGTAGCTTTGAGGGCCATAGATAAAAGCTTAATTTGAAGTCTGTTTCTTCATTCCTCCCAATGATCTTAAAGTCTGTTTAATGCCATATAGTAAATCCCTTTCTGTGTAATGTACCTAGAGATGAAACTTCTCTCTGCAACTGATTCCTAATTGATACAATAAAACATGATCGGCATCCAGTATAAGGATCAAAAGTTTCAACTAAGGCCGGGCGCAGTGGCTCACGCCTGTAATCCTAGCACTCTGGGAGGCCGAGGCGGGCGGATCGTTCTGAGCTCAGGAGCTCGAGACCAGCCTGAGCAAGAGCGAGACCCCGTCTCTACCAAAAATAGAAAGAAATTAATCGGACAGGTAAAAATATATATATAGAAAAAATTAGCCGGGCATGGTGGCGCATGCCTGTAGTCCCAGCTACTTGGGAGGCTGAGACAGTAGGATTGCTTGAGCCCAGAAGTTTGAGGTTGCTGTGAGCTAGGCTGACGCCACGGCACTCGCCCCCAGGCGAGAGTGAGACTCTGTCTCAAAAAAAAAAAAAAA
>RJWJ010015005.1:26511-37005 GCA_004363605.1 Indri indri | reverse complement strand
GCTTGATCTATAACACGGCTACCTTCAGATAAAAGGAGTTGCTGTTATTTGGCTTTACCGTATTAAAATATTTATACTTACATGGGATTTTTATAATTATACCACTGTGGTTCTCACAGATGTTTGGCTTGTAAAAATGCTACGTTTACAATTTTTATGCTACCAACTACCTGTATTTATGGAGCCTACAAGATGGAGCGCAGAACATCTGTGAACCCAAGACACCTTGGAATTAACTCCACCAATTATTGCCACGACTTTCAGCTGGGAGTCCCTCCTGGGTCTGCTTTCCCTGGAACGTAGAAATGGGGCCACGGTGCCTGCTGCCGGGATCCTGTCAGTGCTGAGTGAACGGTCTGTGCAGGGCTAGCCCACTGCCAGTCGGCGACGGGGCCCCCACCTCATTCCAACGGCCAACACAGTGCGGACGCAGTGCGTCTGGGCCCCCTCAGCAGGTGTGCTGGGCGTAGAACAGAAGTCTCTGTATCACCAGTGGACTGACCCCCTTGCCGCCTGCCATCGAGCCAGCCCCTGTAATCCCGAACAGAGCAGCCCCGCTCTCACCTCTGGGCGCTGCAGAGCGAGGGCTGTGAATGCAAACGCCTTGCCGCATCAGGGTCGCGCTGCCAATCTGGCTTTTCCTGTTATTTACGTGCTCGGATGAAAGTGGGCCCTGTTCACAAACATGGCATTAATTCCCGGGACTCATACCAAGCAGAACCTCAAATAAAAACCAGAACAAACTGCACTAATTTGCTGAACCCCAAACGGAGCCAAATTCAAAGCTTTTATTTTTAAAAGTGCAAACAGAACCACAGTTTCAAAAACACTGGGAAAATAGGCTCAACAAGACATTACCTACATGAAGGATGTCTGAAATCTTTTTCAGCATAAAAACGCTATGGGTTTATTGTTCTGCTTTCTAAAATGACCGAATTTGTTATTAAAATAACAACATAAATAATCAGACCATAAACTGAGCAGTAATTTTCTTTACCCTAAGATCTCTCAAATGGAGATATAATCAGTGTTATCAATTTAGGTATTTCTCCAGCAACCACCCTGTGACATGTTAAATCTATGTGTCTATGAGAGAAGGACATTGATTTTTCCACAGCAGAATTTTTTTTTTTTCAGCTCCAAGAACAGCTGAGAGCTGCAGAACCAAGCAGATGGCCACATAGAAGAATCTGCTTGGTTGATAAGATACTTTAAAAGAAAAATCACCTTACTGCACATCCTGAATACATGTCAGACTAGGTCATGAACACTGTTTGATTGGAACAAACCAAAACATTTAATGGATCGAATCTTCCAGAGTTCACGACAACTGCCTCACCAAAGGCCTGGGCTTAGGCGTCAACGTTTCCTTTATCTGTAAACGTGGTGAGCAGCCTGCCCAGCGTGTCTGTGAGGTCAGGCAGTAACTCTGTGGCCTCCACAAGGGTCTTTAAACCTGTGCCTCCTTTGACCTGACTATGGCTGAGTACAACAGTAATACAAAACACAGAACACTGGATAGTACTCACCTTAAAATGTGGCTCGTGCACTTTGCCAGGCCCTGAACTTGAATATGACTAAGTAATTTTGTAAATTTTATAACAAGAGAAATCAAATGTTTATCAGAGGAAAGAAATTTGTCTTAAGAAAGAGCATTTTCTTGACCTGAGAAAACAGAAACACGGAAGAGAATGTCTGTTCTCAGCAGTGATATGTGGCCACAGCCTTGAACAGCAAATTTGCAGATTAATGAAGATAATAAAATATATCACATCCTCCTGCCTCTAGGTATAATATTTTATTCATATAAGAGCTATGTGAATCTTGATTTATATGAACTTTCATTAATAGGCAAAATTCAATCATAAGGTTTTCTCTTTTCCCCTCTGGGCCTCCTTAAATTCAACACCCAAATGGTGATGGGCTTCTCCTCTCTCCCTAGGTAATACCTCCCCCAAAAAAGAGAAGAAAAAGGGGTAAAGCAAAAACAAGCAGGTTAAAAAGGTGTGCAGACATCACTTATGTGCATCCCCCGCACCTCGCAGGCTTAGCTCTCCCTGGCAGCCCAGGGCAACCTCTCCAGGGGTGGCCTCCACTCCCCTGGGCCCGTGCAGGTCCAGGCGAGTCCCAGAGACACAGCGCGAGGTTTACAGCGGCCCTATTTTAAATCTTCCAGAGAGGTCGTGGGTTTCCATTGCGATTTCGTATATCCAAAAATTTGTGATTTATTTTCTCCATATATTGGGGATGCTTTCCAGTTAGTCCTAAGTATTAAAGAAGCTCTACTTGGCTCCACACAGAAATTAGATTACGTATTTGTCATTATTTTATTCTCAAAATGTTTTATTTCAATAGGTTCGGAGCTTTCATTCATTTGTTCAATAGGTTTGATTTCCTTGGGTGGGGGACAACACCAGGACTGCTGCAGGAAAGGTATGAAACCACACAGGGCCCCACAAATTGTAATTATCTTTAGCTTTTATAAACCATGAAAATATAAGTCAAGTACATAAATATGTCTGCCAAAAAGGAAGTGGTATTGATAAGTTTCCTGGTGGATTATGATAGGACTCCCTGGGTTTGAAGCCCAGTATCTTAATCTTCAGCGTATTCTAAGTGCTGTTTTTGAGGAGATACTGGAGCAGGAATCTCTGACAGTCAGGAAGCCCGGGCCCACCCCAAATGCAGCTCCAGGTTGGCAACAGCAGGGACGGGGGGTGAGCACAGGGACAATGGCAAGGCCCTGCTCACCCTGCAGCTGAGCGGCTCTCATGCCACTTCCAAAGAAAACAGAAGGATCGACCTTCCCTGTCGCAACCTTAGAAATTCACGTGGTGCTTCAAGTCAGAGGTGGGTCTAGACGCAGATTGCCTGAGGTTGCTTCTGCACTAACAAAGGCATCTCTTCACCGTGCTGAATCGCTCTGGTGGCCCTGGGCCCAGAGCGGTGATTTGAGAAAATCACCCATGGCGACAATTAGGCAATGAGTCTTCATTGACTGCCAAAATCTCACTGAATATTGGAGGGAGAGAGAATTTATATGCAATCCAATTTAGAATAACAACAACAACATCAACAACTTAATGTTTCCCAGTTCTTCATGGGAGACATTCAATCCAGGTCTGCAGAGAGCTGAAAGAACAGTGCACGTTTGCACATGAGGTCTGCATTCACGGGCGGGCGGGTCAGACTCGGGTGGCGCTCCAGCTCTGCCACACCACGTATTGCCATGGATTTTAGACGGGGCGTTTACTTCACAGAGCCTTAGTTTCCTCATCTGTAAAACTGAATACCTGCCTCATAGACTTTGGGAGAATTCAATGCAAAAAGAATCTTGCCTAGAACATAATAAGATCAATATATAACGGTTATTATTGCGTTATAATTGTTATTATTCTCCAGGTTGCTGTGATATGTGGGAGCCCATAACCAAGTAGCAAAGGATACAGAGGGGTTAACTCATCCCTCCTCCGATACAACGAAGCACGCTAATTACCCTAATAGACGCTCCATGGAGGAGCTCTTTGTACTGGAGCTCAGAGGAGAGGCCCACAAGAGAGAACTAAAGAGCTGTAATTACCAGCTAAAAGAGGAAGGAAATTTTCTTCCTTCCGTCCACCCTTGGAGACCCATAAGTACCAGAAGCTTGGAGAAGGCTTCAGCAAGGAACAAGTAGTGACAGCCACACAAAAATGAACCTTAGCAGCAGGAAGGAACACCCTTTGTGCCCCAGCAGCTATGACCGAAGGGATGCAGATATTTGATGGGTGTTTCCTAAATGTATGCCTCATTTCCAACGGAGGACCTCCACGTGCACGAGAATGGATGAAGAGGTTACAGCCCCTGGTCACGGAGTAAGAGATGGGTGGGAACAAATGACAGGGCGGGTATCTCAATCTGCCTCCACCCTATCTGGTGCCAGACACCTAAGGAACCACCTCCACTGGGGAGAGAGAGAATTCAGGAGGAAACAAGTTTCCCCTAATATCTGACTGCCATTTATTTCACATAGTTTATTTGACAGGCAATGTGCTGGCTCCTTTAAGTGGGCTATATTTCTAATCCCCACAATGATCCTGCAATGTGGGTATTATTGAACCCATTATATGGATAAATAAAATGAAGTTCAGAGAGATTAAGTGCCTTGCCCAGCTGAATAGGTAGGTAGGGAGAGACAGAAGCAGAGAGATATTGACAAACGTGACACTTTGTGTGCCCTCCAGTCCTTCCTTTAGGTAGGATTCTGACTGTGAGGTGGGCGGGAGAGCTGTCAGTCAAGAGGCATCACCTGCTCACCACAAGGCTATTCATGGGATCCGGGCCAAGAACCATGTTACCCTGTAGGGGACCCAAGTGACTGGTGCAGGGGTGAGTATGTGACCCATGTAGAGCCAGAGTCCCATTTTGGAAAATTTGTATTGAAGTTGGGAAAATCTCTTTCTGAAACCACTAACTCTAAAGAAGGTGTTAGCCTGGGAGTGCCAGGAGCTTAATATGTCACTGTGTCAACACGGAGGAAAGCAATGGGGAAAAGTGAAGAGAGAGTGGATTCCTGGTGACATCGTTGAAGATCTGGGTCCAGCGGTGCCTGACGCTCTGGGTCAGTGGTTCTCAAAGTGAGGCCCCCGGAACACCAGCATCAGCCCAGAGACCCACTGCATTAGAAACTCGGCGTGGGGTTCAGCAGTGCATTTCACAAGTCCCCTAGGAGTCTGACGCACACTCAGCTTGAAAATCACTGTTCTAGATCAATCCAGGGAGTTTTCAGTTTCATAAGCCAATAGACTCCCATTTTTTTGACCTAAACTTTGATTATAATAAAAGAAAAAACACCAAAATAGTTTTGAGTTATTTTCATAAAAAATTAACAAAAGATTATTTTTCAATCACAACCAAGTTTAATTATTTTATAATTAAAAGCTCTTCAATACAGATATTGCTTTGAAGTTGCTTTGAGTTTTGTTCTCTGTTTGTTTACATGTGAGAAAAGACACCCCCTTGACGCATGCGAGAAAGAGGCAATTGGAAGCTAAATAGGGTTACTATCTGTGCATGCCCCACGTGGAAGGGACTGCTGGACACGTGGACATGGAGTTGCCTGTTGTTCGTACATGAGAGCTAGACAGTTGGCAAGAAGCGTTTTGGCCACAGAGGAGCGAGCTGCTCCAGAGTGCAGACCTGGCCACTGGATAACACTGCGCTGAAAGCAACAGGCCACTCTAGCGAGGAAGAGGAAGTGACTGAAATGCGGTCTTTGAAGAAAGATTTGAGATTGAAAATGAAATGCATCCTTACATTTGCTAATTGAGTTGAGAAAAAGTGGCCCAGAAAGATGCTGTAGGGGACCAGATCGTGAAGAGGACCTTGACTGGGGCGCAGCACCCACCTGTAGGGCAGCTGGCCGTGCAGAGGCTCCTGAGCAGCGAGGATGATGGCCGGGGACCTGGAAGGGTCCTTGGATCTGCCTGTCGAGGGGGCTGGGAGCTGTGTCAGCAGCGTGCTGTAGTCGGGGCCACAGGAAAGCTGGAAAGTGAACAGCAGATGCTTCAAGTGACTGTCCTGGGGCGGGACAGGGGGACACAGTGGGGATGAAGAGTACAGATGGCAGGTGGTTACATCGTTCCAGGAGATGGACATCGCTCTGTGCTGACAAGCGGAGTGGAGGAGAGAGCACAAAGAGATGGAAAAATCAGAGATACGAGATCACCTCTGAATCGATATCCCTGACAAAGAGCCTCATGACAGTGTGTGTGGGGGGGGAGGGGGAGTGTGAGAGAGAGACTGAGAGAGAGAGGAGGAGATCACACAGCTGGGGACACAGGTGGGCTTGATCCCCTAACCTCTGGGAAATCCCTGGGTTCATTGCTCTTTCTACCCCCAGGCCTGCACTATGTCTTTCTAGAATCATCCATCTCTTCCTCCAACAAATACTCAGCAAGCACCTGTCCGGGCCAGGTGATGCGGCTGTGTGCAGAGGCAGGAGCAACGCTCAAGGACAGAGTTGCAGTAGGGATCTGGGAGTTAGCTCCCCACTTAGCTCCCACTTTACACTAGGTGGGAGTCTCTCCGTCATCGCATCAAGCGCCCCAACATGTGTGTTTCCTTTAAGTCAGAAGGTTGTGTTTGCTATGAAATGCAGCTTCACACCAAGTCCCCTGCGTGGAGCACCACCTCCCTGCAGGCTGCAGTGCTCACCTCTTGCACAGAGAGCAGAGGCTGCCACTGCCCTGGGGATTTCAGGGATGAAGACACAGACTCCCTCTGCAGAGGCTCCAGGTGAGGTGAAGGAGACAGACGCTGGGTCACAGTGACAGCCCTGGGCTGGGCAGGATGTGCTAAGGGAGGTGAACACAGGGCACCCCAGCATGGATCTGGGAGGAGCACCCTTCCTCTGGGGGTGCAGGGAGTGTTCCCAGAGGAAGGTGCTGAGCAACAGAGGACAGATACGCGTTATCTGTGAGCCAACAGGATGTACTGGGAGAAGCAGGAAGGCAAAGGAGAAAGGCTTGCTCGGGACCCTCAGGCATTTCACGTGCCTAGAGCAAGGGATCTTGGGGCCAAACTCGTGTTTGCACTTTCTTCCAAGTACTTCCTGGAGGAGCCCTTGGGGACGCAGAGACAACTCTGCCCATCGAGGAGGATGGGGAGGAAATGGTGCCCAAGGCCTGGGGTTGCAGTAGCTCCCCAGGCAAGGAACAGGTGAGGGGTAGGGCCATGGCAGAGGACATGGGACAGAGGGTCAGATTCTAGAGTAGAAATCATAACTGGGCTGAAAAGGTGTGCAAATTTTGCATGTATGTGCAGATATTCTTTTCTTCCTGGGAAAAGTTTTAATTCTCAAAGGAGTCTGCGACCCAAGGGAATTTTCTCATCATATTTTGAAGAGGCTCGAGTGTCCCCTGGCCAGGAGTTGGTGTCTCATCTGACAATGGCGGGTGGAAGGAATACAGCATCGTTCCCAAGCTACTGACTTCACCCAGACAGGGCGCCTAAGAGGGGTTTGCAGACATGTGGCTTCGAGGTCTCTGTGAGACACTGAGAAGGGGTCAGGAAACGCGGGCACATGTGCATTCACACGCTGACCGTCTTTAGGAAGCTGCGAGTCTTCCAGTTGTGTTCGTTGTTCAGCACTGAATGAAGCTGTTTAAGTTCAATGTAGGGAAAGACTCATCAGCTGTTTCTTCACTTTTCTGACCTTGGTCCCAGCCAGGCGTGGATCCTCTGCACAGTGAGTATCTGACACACTCTGCACGAGTCAGGATTTCAGGCCTCAGCCCAGGAAATGAGCTACAGTCTTACCCCAGGCAAGTACAGAACACTTTCCTGACCAGCAGAAGAAGGCCTGTGACACAAATTCCAAAGGTAGCTGGCAGCAGACACAAAGAAAGCAGCAAGAAAGGAGAAAGGAAATCAAACAGCCCTTGCTCTCCTAAACGTGCCTTTAAGGCAGGTCCTAGAAAAAAATGGAGAGTGCATCGCAAATTAAAAACAACAGCCTGCCAGTCAAAGGCGATGTTTTTAAGCACAGAAAGAGGAACGCCACCGTGGGGAAGCTGCGCACACACAAAAGCACCTCTGTGCCTTTAATCAGGAACTCCTAGAAGTTTCCCGAGGTTTCATAACCTGCATGCCCCCGGTAGTGATGTGGTTTGGAAATTAACCTTGCTTTTCTCCCCACTGCTGTTTTACATATTAATTAAAGTGTTTTCCTCAGATCAGGAAAGCCTGCAGGCTGGCTCGGTTCTGCACAAGGAACCTCATTTTCCTGCCGTTTCCCGCCCAGCCACGTTGTACGCAGTTCAACTGTTAAAACTTCCCCAAGTCTGCCGTAGACTCCTCTCCTCCTTTAACTGCCCTCGTTACCCAGAACACACACTTTAATGTGGCCTTTACAAAGTAATCTCTTTTTCCCCCAAAGAGTGATTATGCAGAGCTAATTTAGGGGAGTCGTGATGTAGAAGAAATTGTCGAGAAGGCGTCCAAGTACTTTGCTCTAACTCTGGTCACCTCAACCATGAGCTCTTTCTCTTTCTTTCTTTCTTTCATTCGTTCCAACAGTGCTTAGAAAAGATGTGCGAACACTCACATCTTATGAAGAAGTTGGTTTGTTTCAATGCATGTATTTCTAGGGAGTCATGCATGGGGCCTAGAGTTTGAAGACCATGAAAGTTCTGGCCCCTGAATGTGTGAATTTGTCCCACAGCTTATTTCATTGTCAGACCCTGTGTCCCAGTGTGAAACTTTCCCTGTCACTAACAATGGAAGATTCATAGTGATATCGAAGATATAAAAGAGGATTAATTTTCTAGTTAGGTACACATAGGTAATGTGTCTCTGACTCAACACAATAAAAGTAAGTCATAGTTATTTCTTTAGACTTTGGACACTTTAGCCCAATACACCCCTTTCAATTTTGAATTATGATTTGGATTGTATCCATGGTCTTCCTAGAGTATGTTAAATAAACATTTGTGTGTGTGTGATTATAGGGAACCATTTGTACTTTATATAATCAAGTGTTACGTGATTTAAACAATAAAATACAAAATGCAGGGACAATTGGTTATCTGTAATGAAGACAAATCAAGTTCATATACCAAAGAGCAGATTATTCTAAAATTTATATAACCAAGCTTTTACATGTGGAAGTAGATACCAGTATATGTAAATTCAGCTGATTTATTGAAAATAAAATAAAGCTACTCTATATATTTCCTACTTGGGATTTACTTATAAAATCCAAAAGGAGTTAATAACAGCCAAAATTCATTGTCGTGAGGGTTAGGGATGCTGTGGGAAGGCGACCTCCATACCTCATATCAGTGGCATCATAGGAAATCCCATCATTATTGGCTTATTCCCAGGGAAGATGTCTACACTATGTTGCTCCTGCATAGTAGCTATGTGTCTTTCAGGATGCAGAAAATCTGCATTACTAGTTTAACCAATAAGGAAGCTTACGGGCTCCCATGACTGTAAGCACTGAAGTAGGGCCTGCTCCAAGACTGGAGGAGCTCGGAGTTCTCTGACGTCATTCAAGTTGTGGGCTCTATCCTTCTGCTCCTGCATCCACAGGATCAGCTCCCCCAACACCCCCAGGCTGGTACCTCTCAGAGTCCTAGGCTGACAGCCAGCGGCAGTCAGTGCCTGAGAACTTACTCATATCCACGGAGTTGTTTCCCAACACTTCTCAATAGGGCTGGGAACTCCTCCCCCAGCCTCGGCAAGCCCCCTCAGGGCCACTCAGCCCCCAAATAGCAGGGAAGGGCCCAGGGGCTGGGGGCAGTCCTTCTGGGAGCTGCAGGGCAGTCGGCCTCCCGCGTGGGCCTTCATGTTCTCATAGAGATGTTTGCTGAGTTGAGCTACCAGCGGGACGAGCAGTGTGAAGTTGCAAATGCCTGTCTCTAGAATAGCTCAAGGAGAAGAGTGGAGTTTATCTGTCAGGAGTGACATCCCAGGGGTCCTGCACTGAGGAGGGCATGGGACTCAGTCCCCTCTGACGTCTCTTCCAACTTCAAGGTTCCCTCATGTTATGTGTCTTTGAAAAGAAATGTCCCACTTTTTGATGACAAAGGACTCACGAAGTATTTATGGAATGCCTCCTGTATGCCAGGCACTTTCCTGGCGTGCATAACCAACAGTGAACAAAGCTGACATTACCTTCCAGCTGACATTCTGGTAGGAGAGAGAGACAAGGAACAAAATAAATAAGTGAAATAGTTCGTACTTTAAAGAGCTACAACTGCACAGAAAAGGAGCCTATGAAATGCCATGGGAATGGCTGGAGTTTTCATTTTAAAGAAGCAGCCACAGAAGATTTTACTAAGTCACCATCCCTGTAAGTATCCTCCTGAAATAGTCTCCGAGACAAGGGTCTGGGCTCAGAGGTTTACTTGGGGGGCAATTCCAGGAAGCACAGTGGGGAAGTCGGTGAAGGCAGGGGGAACACGGAAGGGAAACGGCAGCAAGTGTCCTTGCGAGAGTTGGCCCTGGGGTGACCCTCAGAGAGCAGGTGCAGGACCAGCTGAGGCCCAGGGACAAGAGGCGCTAACCAGTTCATGGCAGCAATGACCTCGTGGTCGGCAGGGGTGGGTGACTCTGGGGGGCTGTGGCATGGGGGGGGCAGGCGGTGGGCACAGCAGGTCCAAATACAGGTGTGGTCAGAGCAGAGCTGGGGCCAGACCACAGAGGTTTCCAGGACGCAGTTAGACTTGCACTCTTTGTGACATTGTGACGCATTCTACCTATTTTCTCAATGGGATCACAGTGGCTTCCTCATAAAGGATAAACTGTGGGGGGTCAGGGGAAACAGGGCGGCCGGTTGGGGAGGAGGCCATTGCCGACATCCAGGCCGAGGCAACAGCGTGCAAAGAGGGGCTATGAGGGTCCAGGTGGTGGGCACGTGGGGCCCTGGGGCGCCCGAGGGGACTCCCAATCTGTCAACTGCAAGACTGGCGTTGCCAGGGGCGGCAGGAAGAGGAGGGCTGTTTGTGT
>RJWJ010015005.1:0-26411 GCA_004363605.1 Indri indri | reverse complement strand
TCTGAGGCCTCAGGTTTGGCAGGATCATGTTGGCATGTGTGGCCGATGAGGGAACAAGCGAAACTGACTGAGCAGGCAGACAGGAAGGAGAAGAAACAGGGGTGGACTGTGCTCGTCTCCAAACCCAGAGCGGGTGTGTTTGAAATAGAAGAGAAGGGTGTAGGGGTAGGAAGCAGCTGTTAGGCCAAATCTGTGTGACCGGAACGTTTGCATGGGGGAGGGGGCAGAAAGGGGGGAGGGGGGAGGGTGTGAATTAAAATAAATCTTTTTGTTTGCTTGCTTGAGTGTTTGCCTTTACAACACCAAAACAAAGTTTTGAACCTTAAATACGGTATAAGAATACAAAACATCCAATGAACTAGAGTGAGGAAATATTTTTGTATTTGCTGCTGATGGAAGTGGTATGAGTTTCGGGGCCAATGTCCTTTTCTGTTAAGACATCTTAGCCTCACGGAAGGAAACCTAGACTCTGTTCCTCCTGACTCAAACTTATTTTATTTCTTATGATAGCTCCTCACGTTAAAAAAAATGAATGCGCATATTACGGATTTTAACATAATTTTCAATGAATGAGGGAATTCAGGTAGAGACTTTCTCATAATGCCAATATCATTTGATTAGATCTTCTGAAGAAACATCTAGGGTTCCTCTTATGAATAGGTTCATTAAATCCAAAAGGCAGAAAAAATGATATAAGCTTGTGATATATTTGTCCGAGTTGCACATAATCCTATCAAGAACATACCTGCCAAAATACACAGGACGGCGTATAGCTGGATTACCCAAACTGCCCACAAAGGTCATTTATCCAAATTCAAAGTTAGTTCTCTCCAGAGCTGACTTTTCAGACCGAGCTACAGTTCCACCAACAAATGATTTTAAAGACCCAAACGTGCACATTCTTTGAGAGACCCGATGGTATTGGCACCAAAACGTTCATCAGCGAGAGGCCAACACTCCAATGGACAAAAGCTCCCCCTGAGCCATTGGTGCCTCAGCACCCACGTGGCAAACCCTTACAGTCCACTTTCTTGGGTATTTTTCACATTTTAAAAAGGATTATCCCTCAGTTATAAGTCCATGGTTACCAACTTATTCTTATAGTCATAACTTACTATTTTGAGTCAATGTTCTAAATTTTGAATCATGAGAGTGAAGGTTCACAGGAAGCTGGACAGTCACTCATTTCTATGCTCGAAGAACAGTCTAGAGGATGAAACAAGCACCCCCATTCAGAGACAAATACTATAAGCAAAAAAATAAAGTGCTCTGGGTCAATCACTTGTTGGAGGGGTCAGGGAAGTCTCGTGGAGCAGAGGACGGCGGGGAGAGGCCTTAAGCTTTTACAGGCAGCATGTGGACGAAAGGGAGAGCGGCATGCGGGGAGAGGACTCGATCCATCCCCACCTCGGGCTGCTGCGGCACGGGGCACAGGGGCGACGCTGCAGCCAGGGCCGAGCGGCCGGGGCCTGGAACACCGAGGCGTAGAGTGTGGACTTCGCTGGGTGAGTCGGGACGTGAGATCATCCAGGCTCAGCATCGGGATGATTAACCTGGTGATGCCGCAGTGATGTGCGCAGAGGCAGATAAGCCGGAGATGGGAAGGCGAGCCCCGCAGTTTCTGTGGCCCAGGCAAGAAGCGGCGAGTAAGAAGTGACGTGTTGTCAGTGGGAATGGCAGGGGAGGGACGGACGCCAGCGAGGTCTCAGACAGGAACTGATGGATGTGGGGAGGGCCCAGGGGGTGTCAGAAAGAAGGATTCTCTCCAGCTGTTAGCCCCAGTGACTCAGAGAAAATGTGCAAGAGGTGAAACTGGGTTTCCAGGAAGACACGAATCCATGCTGGACCTGCTGGATTTAAGATGCCATTAGGAAAACCAAATTAAGGCATCCTACAGGCAAATTGCGAAGGCAACATCCCGGCTTCTGTGGTTTGAGAGGCAGCTGCAAAGAGATGAAAGTAGAAGCCAAAGGGCAAGACCATACAGGGAAGAAATAGGGATGAGAAGGTCATCGGTGGAAGCTCGGGGTCCGTGACACTGAGAGGGCAGAGGAGGGATGCAAGGGTGCCAGGCAGGAGCTGGGGAAAGAGGAAAGTCCGGCCACCCAGGCTGCGGGGAAGGAGAGGGCCGCCTTGCTGTGCGCAGGTCTGACGCCAGCCAGACCCAGGGACAGGCCCAATTCTGCTTCCACGTGGTCTCGTTCCCCGGAAAGTTTACCCACGTGCTCTGCCAGCATGTCCTCATGTTTCGCATGGTTGTTGAGAGGGCGGAATGGGATGTGAGGGGTTCGGTGCAGGCTCTCGCCCTTTGTAGCACCAGGACGTGGGACCACGACCTCCCTTCGGTAGGGCTGGGTGCCCAAGGGAGCTCTGCGGAGGGCGTGAGAGGGACTGCTTTGTGTCGAGAAGGTTGTCAACACAGCCCTTCTCCGGCTGGGGATGGCAGAGCCGGATTGCAAATGGGAGGGAGGGGTGAGAAGGAGGAGATAGACGGACATTTTGTTTCTTCCCTTCTCTGTCTGGACAAAGTCCTTTGCCTTCCAGGTTGCAGCCGACATGTTCTTGCTCTAAAGCTTTCCTTGACTCTTCACAAAAGAATGAGTGGCTCCATCCTCTGGGGTCCCCCTGGGTCTCCGTTGTTTATATCAAGTCTCAACAATGCATCATTTACTGTCTTACATGCTTGCCTTCCACCCACCCCCACGCTGATTGGATGGGGGTGACTCAAGGCAGGAGTGACGCCCTTGTCACGTAACAGGTTCCAGTCAAACGCTTGTGGCATGGCTGACTCGCCCTGAGTGTGAAGTGGGAGGCGGGAGGGGTGGGGGCCGGGCCAGCTCGAGGACGGGAGGTGGGAAAGGAGGGGGCCTCCGCTGGGGGATCCCACCCCCGGGTGCGAGGACCCCTGCGTGCAGCAAGGCCCAGTGTCCAGAGCTTGGGCCAGAGGCCAGGGACTGAAGCAGCCCGTGTCCCGAGGGACCAGATGTCAGTAAAAGGGAAAGGAATAACAAACAACACAGCAGTGAGAGACCTAAACTGCAATTAGAAATTATGAACTTGACTGGTGGTGTCACCTGCAACACAAGGTCAGGAATACTCCTGATCACAGGGTCACCTGAGGCCAAGAATCTGAAATCTGTCTGGCCTTTCTGGGTCGGTCCCTTGACTCAACCCCTCGGGGTAAGTGTGGATGGAAAGGCAGGTGAAGCCATGGAATGGGGATGGCTGGGAGGACAAAGGACAGAGAGGGCCTGGAGGTGACCACTGGCCAGAGGCCAGGTTGAGAGGCATCTGTCTTGTCACACGATGCTGCAAACTGAACAACCGCCAAACCTCAACAGCAGACATGGGCACACCTTCACCTTGGCTCAGGAGTCTGTGAGTCAGTCGGGTGACTCCCATCCCACTGGGCTTTCTGACGTCTGGGACAGCTGGACGGACTGGTGTCTGCTCCGTGTGGTCTCATCATCCAGTAGGCCTGCCCGACAGGGCTGGTTCCATGGCAGAAGCTGCGGAGCTTTCTGAGGACAAGGTTTGGGACGGGCACCTGCCACTCCCTCCCCATGGTATTGGCCCAAGTGAGCCACACGGCTGCCAGAAGCCAGGAGTGGAGAGAGCGAGACTCCACTTCTTGATGAGGACAGACGCAGAGTTACAGGTGGACACAGGGCAGGGCCAGAGAGCGGCGTGCGTGGGGCCACCGCTGCAGCTGTTCTACCACAGGACGCCTGCAGAAGCGGAGGAGACGCAGCAGAGAGGTGCTGTGGCTGGACGAGGAGCTCTGGCGTTGGCCGTCCTGGAGGTGGATCACTTTCACCTCCCGGCAAGGCCCGCCGTGCGGCTCTGACACTTGCAGCGATGCTACCGTCTGTCACGCACAATGTACTTTAGTGAATCGGAGGGAGGGTCTTCGGGGTTTCTTGTATGATTTGGTTGAATGTTTGTCACTTGTTATAAAATTAATTTATTTCTAATAACTTTATGTTAATTTATAATAATTTATTTAAAAAATAATTTTACGAAGGCCCTGTGCCTGATACAAGGTAGAGATCAGTAAAGATATTTGCTGAATGAATCCAATTCAATCACCTCTGAGATGATTCAGGTATAAGGAAAGTGAGGCCCAGAGAGGTAAAGTGTTTGCTCAGTGCCACACAGGAGGAGAGTCTTTTTGTTAATTCTACTCTACCCTACCTCCCTTTCACTTTTTGTTAATTCCTTTTCTGTAAGTGATCAAATAAAAGAAAATGACTGAAGACACAGTGTCATAAGTTGCATAATAATTCCTATGTGACCCATCTCCCCTGAAGAGTATTGTGGCTGCTGTGATACATGGTATGAAATAGATTATCCTGTAAAATAAGGACTCAATTCTGTGCAGCTTCTTAACACCATAGCTTGAGAAATCAAACCCAAGAATGTTGTTCGGTTATTTTATCATAACCCTAATTTATTGCAGCCCCAGATCTTTTCGTGACGGCTAATTCCACGTTCACTCCAGATCCTCTTCTTAGTATTCGAGGATGGCTTCGGGGAACGCAGCCCCTATGTTTTTATGTTCAATCTGCTTATTGGTGTTTCCCTTTGTCAGAAAGCAAATGGGGATTACACCCCCAAACTGCACCGTGTACTTGGCTAAGGAAAGCTCCAGACCACAGAGCATGGTGTCTGCAGAAGATACTGGAGACAGGAGGAAACAGCTTAAAACAGGGGTCCACAATGAGCTTGTACTACGGGAAGCAACCGGTGGGCTAGGGGACATCTGTACCAGTAGGCAGAAGAGATCAACAAGAGAGAGTCGGGTGCACTGGAATGGAATTTACAGGAATTCATATTACAAAGGGGAAAAAAGCAAGGAAAACACAGGTGAAGACTCCCATCCTTACTCACTGATTATATAAATTCACATATCAGCTGTATTTGAAATTTCAGGTCTGTGTGGACATTCAGATATGTGTGTTCCATTCAAATGAATGAGTCAACATGAGTTATCTACTAACAATTAGATCATTATTTCTCCTCTCCCATTTTCAATTGCTCCTGTAGCTCCAAAACATTTACGGGCGAATCAAGGTACTGATGTGCAGACCTGTGCTGGTACGATGGGTGACAGGCAGTCAGCCACTGTGGACCTGGAAGGGAGGGTGGGCTGGGGTGGAACCTGAGCACACTTGTGCTGCCTGCTGTCTGCAGAATGGGTGGAGCGGAGGGAAGGGGCAAGGTGGGAGCCACTTGGGAGCCCAGGCCAGAAATGGCGGGGACCTGCACTGCCAGGGCAGCAGGAAGAAGTGGCTGGTTTAAGGCTGGGACATACTTTGGGGTGGAAACAACTGGATCTGCGGAAGGACTGAATGTGGGGTGTGGGGTAGAGAGAGGAATCCGAGGTGGCTCCCAGCAACCTGGCCTGAGTCATGGCTGGATGGGGGTGTCGCTCATGACGTGGAGAGGGCTGGCGGGAGAGCAGCTTAGGGCAGGTTGGGCCAGCCGGGTTCAGTCCCGAGGTCTTTGTTGATCACGTCAATTCTGAGGCGTGTGTTGGGCAAGCGAGTGGAGATGCTGAGCAGATCTGATGGTCTTTAGGGCCACGTGATTTTGTGAGGTCACCATCCCAGATCGTGTGCTTGGGAGGGAAGGGGTCGTGAAAGGGATGCAGAGAATGCCTGGCCACAGTAGCCAGATGGGGACCCAGGAGGAGGAGCAGGCTGGCAGGAAGATGGCGTGTCTGGCATGTTGAGCACCAGGTCCCCGTGGCAGGCGTGTCCCTAGGAGTCGCCCGGCAGGCAGCTGTTCATGTGAGGTTGGGGTTCCCGGAAGTCAGACCTGAGGGCACAGATTTGGGGGTTGAAGTGACGAGGGAAGGGAAGCCAAGGGAGATGTTTACGAGACAGAGAGGCAGAAACACGCAGATGAAGGACTCTGTGTCGCACGAGCCCCAACCAAGAGGAACAGGTGTCTCACACCTCCCTTCGCTTCATCGTCTTTCTTACCAAGCGTGGAAGTGGAAGTTGTCTGCCACGCAGTACAAAAATAAGTAAAAGGAGATTGAGTTTCTCTTTCCAAGGCACCTTCGGGTAAATTCGCAGTCAGGGGGAAGGAACGTCACAGAGGGGCCGCCACGCCTAGGACGGGGTCAGCTGGACCACAATTTTTACATGACTTCTGGTTCTTTCTCCCCAGACCACAGAAGGCAGGTCTTGCAGGGACTCTGTCTGGGACACGTGAGTGACCAAGGAGGCCTCTGGAACAGGCAGCCATTCCTTGCAAGGCTGCTCCTCCATTTCGGGGCGATTTCATGGAGACCCTGCCAGCTGGGTGGGTCTGGGCCACGCCCTCCCACGGAGGCCCCAGCGGAAGCCAAGGCCCTCAGTGCTTCCTCCAGGAGGAGGGTAGACACCCAGAGAGCTGGGGACCCAGCTCCCCACCGCCGTGTCTGTGAGTTCATCTTCCTACACTACCCCAGGTTCTTGAGCCCGTGGCCGTGCCAGCGGGTAAGGCAGGGTTGGAGGAAGAATGAACAAGGTGAAAGCACTGACTTAGCAGTTAGCTCCTCTTCCCAGCAGGCACCTTCCATTCCCTCTTCCGTCCAAGTACCGACCGGGCCCGCCCTGCCTAGCTTCCGAGATCAGACAAGATCAGCGCGTTCAGAGTGGTGTGGCGTGGACTTCCCTTTCCCTGTGCTTCGCTTCCCCCCGCCCCCAAATCATGGTCCCCAGCCCTGCCACATCTGCGGCGTCCCGGAACCTGCTGGAAATGCAGATTCCCAGGCTCCACCCGGACCCCCCGGATCAGTGTCTGCATTTTAACAAAGTGTCCAGGGGAACTTGTGTGCACACTAACATTTGAAAACCATCATTATATATTGCAAAATGACTTCACCTAAAGTTTTCCAAAGAAAAATTTCCAAAGAACTAAACAACAAACACCCTTACCTGTCAATATAGGACTCTCTTGAGTTTTGGGGCATGGACCAAAGCAAAAGGGCACGGATTGTTGATGCTCCTGTTCGTGACTGGCGTGTCTGTCACACCTACTTGGTACAGCGCCTCACTCACTCTTTAAAGTGTGCCTCTGCGCACTTTCACTGCTTCACCGACACCACGGACACCTGGGGGATCTTTTTTAGGCTGGACAGGTGAAGCAGTGGGAGCGGAGGAGGAGCACAGGAATCTGTGACTGGTTGTGATCAATTAGTTGTAAACACCACTGCACTCAGACCAGCCAAAGCGATTTTTTTTTTTTTTTTTTTGAGACAGAGTCTCACTCTGTTGCCAGGCTAGAGTGCCGTGGTGTCAGCCTAGCTCATAGCAACCTCAAACTCCTGGGCTCAGGCGATCCTCCTGCCTCAGCCTCCCAAGTAGCTGGGACTACAGGCATGCGCCACCATGCCTGGCTAATTTTTTCTATATATGTTTAGTTGTCCAGCTAATTTCTTCCTATTTTTAGTAGAGACGGGGTCTCCCTCTTACTCAGGCGGGTCTCGAACTCCTGAGCCTCAAAGAGATATTATTCTTACACGTACTGAGAATGAAGAACATGAAACTGAGCAATAACAATCGTTTGCTCACTGCCACACAGGACGTGAACCCAGGTTTTCTGAGTTTGTTTCCTAGGGCCTTTGACAGCTCCGTGCATTCTCCACATACCAGGAGTCCAGAGGAGTAAGCTCTATCCTTTTCTCGCTGCCTACTAGTTTTGCCTTTTATTTGTGTGGCTTCGGCTCAGCTATTTCCATATACTACTCACAAGTGGGTTTTTACTTGGCAAGTAAAAATTATAAGTTATTGTTTTCTAAAAAAAGACACAGTAATTATTTCAATATATATATTTGAAATTGACTTACATTTGCACCTTGAAACAGTTCCATAATTAAAAGTCTCGCCTGCCTACCTGACCTCCAATGCTAAGGAAACATAATTAAAAGTTTTTTCTTCTTTCCCCAAGACAGTAGTTTATCGAGCAGCTTAATGAAACACTAAAACTCCAGAATGGAAGAGGACGTGTGAAACCCCCTTTCCGGCGTGAACTTATTCTTAAACAATCAAATGAGAGCACCCGTCAGCCTTTGCAAGATGCTAACCATCTGGCCTCTGCATCCTGTCTGAGTCACCAGATAAATAGCTACAGGTTGTTTTAAGCACACTGAGCTGTTTCGCTCTGCTACTCACTGCCCTGGGGTGTAGATATTTACTCCTTGGGTTGAGCACATTTTCAGCCACACCTGGATGCCTCCAGGTAATTAGGAGAAAACTTCTAGAGGAAGGGAAGCAGGTACCTTTGAATAATCGCATGTGCACACAGGAGAAGGGTTAAGAGGGAAGCGAGGGGCTGCTCTCCCGGAACGGCATTGCTTCCTGTTGGAAAAGCGTACCATGCAGAGGATGCCAGGAGCAAGCTGGACTGCCAGGCACTGCGTCCTGCAGACCTATGTGTGCCTGAACGATGCACAAAGGCTTCCTGAAATTGCACACGGCCACGGCCAGGGTCACTCATGCTCCCCTTCATACGGACTCTTGAAAAGTAACCTAATTTTAATGAATCATAAGGGGAAAGTGCTAAGAAGAGGGTGAGCCCATCTCCCTTTAGCGCCCAGGCCTTGCCTTGTGTGAACGGGGGCGGTGGCCACTGCCCTGGGGGATCCGCGCAGCCCAGGGCTGGCTGCGGCCTTGTGGCTGGACATCGCTGGGTCAGGCTGAACAGATAAAAGCAGGAAGCGGTGACTGCCAGCCAAGAGCTCAGTGTCTTCAGAAAGTGGACTGGATGGGAGGAAGGAGCATGGGTTTGCCATGGGAGCAGCTAACACAAAATCGGCCAGGGAGGAGCCTGCCGACGGCTGGGGCAGGAGATGCTTGACAGCTCTGGAAGCAGCTGATAAAGCCTCCGTGGGGCAGGGAGGGAGGCAGCGGGCTGGGGGCCCCCAGCAGCAGTGTCCAGGGCAACCCCCCGCCCACTGCGGATTCTCCTCCCACGCCCCAACAGAGAGAGAGCAAGGGCAGAGAGGAAGAGCCCAAGTTGAGTTGGATGTTTTTGGATAAACCTTCCCCAGCTCAGTGACTTCAGGGCAGGGTGGTGGAGAAGCAAAACCAGGTGGCAGGATAATATAGTCCCACCACCTGTGCAGGGTGCTCTTGGTGGGCAGTTGCAAGCCGTTCCTATGAAGCCTCTGTCACCATTGAAGTCAGGGCAATGGCAATTCTTGCAGGGAGGGCTCTCAGCTGTGCTCCAGCCAGAGACCTCCGTCCTTCCAAGGAGGATGACAGGTGAACAGACACATCTGTAAGCACGAAAGAGGTTTTCAAAGACAGACTGCAGGTATCTGTCCTCTAACGCCTTCCAAAGGAACTGGTCTGTGTTGCTTTGTAGCGAGAACCTGCTCACACACCCCCAGCACTGCACAGTGACAAATCAAATATCTAGTCTTACAAAGTCACTGCGGGTCTGACGGTTTCTGTGCATTGTTTGGCATTCCTGTAAAAGGACAGCAGAGAGGTTGAATACTTTTTAAAAACCTCATCTTTGGTTATTTCAATAGGATATGACAATCTCCTCTCCTCGGCATGTCAATAAAAGTTCGTTACCACGTGGAAACAGGGAGCCTGTCATTGGTCGTTTTTGACTTTGGACAGCATGAACACTTTTGGCAGAGGTGATCAGTAGGGATAGTCAAGTTACAATAATACTGCTAGCAACATTTATATCAGTAGATAAAATACACAGCCTGGTAATATTTTATTACTTGTGCCCATAAAATTAAATATCTTAAACATGGGGTGAGGGGTACACCAGCATCAAGATCTTGTCAGCGGGGCCCCAACCCATTTTAGCCGTGGGTTTCATCAGGAGCGTCCTGAGTGGTCAGACAGCGATGAGCCAGCACACCTGCCATCCTGCAGCACAGAGACCCACCTGTCACCGCAGGCTGCACCAGCGCTCGGGCTTCAGAGAGCAGCGTGCCAGCACCAAGCCCATGTGTACCAGCAGTGCTACTCGATGCCCCGAACCTCCACTCCTGCAAGCTGTCCTTGAACATGTCAGTATATGGAGAACCAAGCGCACTGCCAGCTGTGGTTTCAGCAGCAGCTCGGGGTCACCAAGGAAACCAAGCGCTCTGTTGCAACAGCAGAGCTGAGACAGTGTCCCCAGCAGAAACCTGGAACTGAGCACTGCCCGATTCTTCACTTGCACCCTTCCTGTGCATGTGGGCATTGCACACACCTTCTGCCGGAAGAGACACTGTCTGTGCAAATGTGCAGCCTACCTGTGTTCTCACCCCTCATGGAATATGTTTGCACCCAAAAGAACATGCCCACAAGCCAAAGACAAGCTTCTGTTTGCTGCACTCCATTCTTCCGCCTCCCTCACCCCTTCTCTATATTCGGAGGTAAAGCAAAGCTCTTAATGATCACATTTAAATGGCAAAACTTTGATAGGTTATTTCTATAATTGGTTCTCATTTAAACATGGGAGTTTTAAATAGAGAACTGTAGAAAGTAGAATAGTAGGGCAGGAACTCAGTTGTCAACCTCTTTCCCGTTTTTGCACTTGTCAAGCATGCGTCTGCCCTTGCTGGCCGCAGACCTTCAGAGATGCTCTGCTCAGCATCCACACAGTGAGACCCTCAGGGTGCTGATGAAGTGTTGCCTTCTCAGAGAGGCCTTCTCTGACCACCCTAGGTAAAATAATGCTCTCCCCACCCATCCCTGAGCTCATGTTTTATATTCGTTTGCTTATCCCTAGAAGAAAGTTCTATAAGTGCAGGTACTCAGATTTCTTCACCACTCTATCTCCAGTGCCTAGAAGAGTATCAGACAAGGAGGAGAATGCAATAACCATTTGTTGAAGGAATGAAAAATGGAGAAAGGAAATGTTTTCAGTGAAGTCTTTCACATATGCAGCTTACAAAGCTTAAGCTGAAGGCTCAGCCAGCAGGGGTTCCCTTTTGTACATTTACCCCATTCATCTTTTCTGTTGGGACAACAAATGTGATGGCTGGAGCTGCAGCAACTATTTTGGGCTATGAGGCAATCTTGAAGACAGAAAGAAGTACACTGAGGATGCCAAAGGTGAATAATGGTGGGAACTTGGATCCTGGGAAACTTGATGGAAACACTATGCCAGCTTTGGAACAATCATATCTGTCTAGTTTCACATGAGAGAATAAACCATTATATGTTTAACCCATTGTTGTTTTGACTTTTCTGTTACATGTAGTTAAAGGATCCCATACAGTTAAGGTATAAGAGGACAATTAGGATTAAATATTGGTCATTTAAAATAATTTAGAGAATGTTCTTTAATTCCTTGAATAACATTATGCTTTCATAAGCCAACAAACAATGGAAATATTGAAAAAGTCATGAAAGTATACAGTGCAATCGTTCAAAGCAACCAATTCCCTCAGGCTGAGAGTGTTATAGTAGTATACAAGACAAATGCATTACTTCAAAATATTTAATAAATATTTGTTGAGTACCTGCAATGTGTTGTGCTTTGTGTTAGGCCTACTAGAACATAGTCGGAAAGAGCTAGAACTGAAACAAGTGCTTCGAATTCTGACTAATTGCTTATTAGCTGTGACCTTGAGCAAGTTGTTTAGGTTCAGTTTTCTTAACAATACTTGGCCCACAGAGGTTTGTGAATATGAAATGAGAATGCAGATAATGTCCTAGCAGAGTGGCTTGGAGTTACAGTGGCGCAGCGTTGCTGGCTACTGTGTCTACAATGCAAGCCTGCAAGAAGCTCCCTCACTAGCTCTGCGTAGGTGGCTTGAAAATAGGTGGTATCATAGTCACTGGAACCATTCACCAGATACTTCCAGTTTTCCTTCTCCTGACACATGTTAGAGTTATTTCCCATCTCCTTTGAAGATGTCACCATGGATCAGATTTGGCCAGTGAAAAATGAGCAAAAGTGACATGTTTCACTTCTGACTGTAAACTCTAAGAGGCAGTAGACAATTGTCCATGTTTCCTACTAAGTGCCACATTGATCAAAGAAGCAAATGATGGTGTCTCCATCAGCCTCAGACTCTGGGACAACAGCAAGCCAGACCCTGCTCCCCTCCACCAGCTCACTCTGGGCACGTTACTGTGAGTGAGAAATGAACTTCAGTTGTGTTAAGCTCCTGAGATTTGGGGTTGCTTGTCCCTGTTGCATCACCTGGCCTATCTCAACTGATACAGGTGATGATACTTGTCTCGGAATTAGTACGAGTTTCTAGACGAAGAAGGACCTACGGCAGAGGGAATTTTCATGCAAAGCGGAGTCATAAAAGGATTAGAATTTGGTGACAAGTTCAGTGTAACCGTTACCAACATTGGGCCCACAGGGTAGAGATGTAGAAGTCGAATCCAGTTAGGTAGATAGGAGACAGATTGTACATACACAGGGCATCTTTGGACAAGGGGAACTCTCCTGAAGTAGTTTAAAACTTGGAAACCATTCATCAAAAATCTCTTGATTTCAATGGAGTTCAAAATTGAATTAGTAAATAAAAATCAGAATAAGATAGAAAAGGGGAAATGCAGTCCTAAAGGTGATAAATTGAGAACAACATTGAGATAGCACTAATAGATATGTTAGAAACAGTAAGGAACAGGGCAGACATGGCTGAAACTTGAGTTACTGACAGAGAGGAAACTTCAGGTCACCATAGTGAATACACACAGATGGAAAAGGAGTAAAATATTAAGGCTTTTGGGAGAAGCTAAAAGATATGGATATAAAGATATGTCAAGATAAAGCTCATTAAAATAAGGTAAATCGTTGCCCCTTAGGTAGAGAACTCAATGAATTAAAGATAAAAATATTCAAAGATATAATACAACATTTTTATAAAAATAAAGGAAGATCTATATCTGCAAATGCAAAGAGTTAACAGTATGCTAAGAGTATTTGAAACAAAATGCTCAACACTGAGACATACCCTGGTTAAGATTCAAAGATAAAGGCAGGATTTTAAGGCATCCAAACACAGAAAGGGAAAAGCATTGTAAGAGTAAAAAGTCAGGTTAAGTAATATTTCAATATAGTAAAATTCAGTATAAGAAGGCAATGGAGAAATGTACACAGAGTTCTAGAGAAAAGAGCACGGGACCTAGGAAGAGTCTCCCCAACCAATTATTTGCGCATCTATAAACACGACAGGCAAATAATCTCTCAAATCTGGGAGATCTCAGGGATCACAGCATTTGTAAAATTTCTTGAAAAACATTTTGAGTTTTTTGATTTGTTTTTAGTAGCAAACTAGTAAGAGATGGATGGAAGTGAGCGTGTTCAGAGGACCAGAGGAAGGAAATGAATCAATGTAAATGGAGGATGAATGTTTAAAAATCACATGAATTATATTACAGAAAAAAGATGCAAATTTTTTACTTTGAAAATACAGGTAATAATGTAACTGACAACCATAAGGAGAAGAGAAGAAGAAAAATGGGGAGGTGAGAGGAAATGAGAATATGAATGTCCTCCAAGGAAGAAGTGAAGAAATGCTGCGTACAGCTTAAATGGATTTTTTAAAATGCTTCCAATTTCTAAAATTTAGCATTAACTTTTCTCGAGGGATCATTTAGGAAACAAAAACTCTCAGCAAGTAATCAT
The DNA here is from genome assembly GCA_004363605.1 of Indri indri. Lineage (NCBI taxonomy): Eukaryota > Metazoa > Chordata > Mammalia > Primates > Indriidae > Indri > Indri indri. Next base: position 12,815 of record RJWJ010015005.1, on the reverse strand, counting down.
TTATTCTAAGTTTGGCAATTCTTTTCGTTTCATTACATGTTCTCCGCCAGCCTTGAGCCGGGCACACGTCACACGCTGCAGGGAGGCTCCGGGGCCGACCCGAGCAAGGGTACATCACGAGGCAGGGGGCCTCGAAGACGGCGCCGCCGAGTAGGCAGGTCCCGGGCTGTAAGTGTCTTATGTCGCCATGCTAGCAATCCTGACTTTTCCTGCGACATGACGGGCGAGTGGGGGGAAGGAGAACTTTCACCAGGATGGAGATGGAATCCTGTGTGTGCTTTTCACAGCATCCTCCGGCCTCGGCCTGTCGGGAAGCTGGGAGTCCAGGCTCATGCGCGCATTTTACAGAGATCATTTTGCCACTTTGGCTGTACTGTATTTAAAAGTCTCTCTGAGCATCTTGCTTTTACCTCTTGTTTTAAAAAAAAGTCTCTTTAAGCAACATGATTTAGAGATGCTTTATCAGCATGATTTTAGGAAGCTAGACTATGCTCAGGATGAACCCGAACTTTCCTTCGCATTTTAGATCTTTCCTGCCATTCTTAAACAATACGTCGGTAAATACCTTAAGTATAAGAATCACTATAATGATTCACAGCAACCTCAAACTCCTGGGCTCAAGCGATCCTCCTGCCTCAGCCTCCCAAGTAGCTGGGACTACAGGCATGTGCCACCATGCCCGGCTACTTTTTTCTATATACTTTTAGTTGTCCAGATAATTTCTTTCTACTTTTTTTTTCAGTAGAGACAGGGGTCTCACTCTTGCTCAGGCTGGTCTCAAACTCCTGAGCTCAAACAATCCTCCCACCTCGGCCTCCCAGAGTGCTAGGATTACAGGCGTGAGCCACCACGCCCGGCCTATAACGATTCTTTTCCATGATTAAATCCAATGCTAAATAGTTCCCTCCATCCTCAGAAAAGCCAGGACAAGGCACGGGGCCAGGATCTATGGGATTCCGGCTGTGCCCGTGCAGCGGGAGCTGTTGGCAAGAGCGACCCAGAGAACAGCAGGCCGCCTCCCAGGCCGAGCAGTGCAGACCTGCTGGGGGAGCTGACCTGGCCCGCCGGCCACTCCCATCACTCCAAAGAAAGGTGGCACAGAGTCCTATGTTTTAAAGTATCCAAGGAGGGAAATCTCACATTCTCTCAAAGTCAGTACTTAATAACCCTCATTATTATCAAATTATTTTTATGAAACTGAATATATTTCCTCAGTGTATTCTATCCCTTTTCCTGATTATCTCTTCCTCGAGGGTCAGCTGCCAAATCTTTTTCTCATCGTAACCGCTAAGGTAATCGATGCTGACACATCACACCATCACTTTCTTTTTTCCAAACTAAATAGTCCTAGCTCTTTAATGTACCTTCAAAGGTCCAATTTTCCAGTCCTTTGGATCTTGATCTCTTATAAAACGGCGTCCAGTGTTGCGCAGAGTTCAATAACAGAAGCAAACATACACGAAGATCATAGTGGTAGAATTATATTCTGGGCATGAAAATAACAATCCTATAAATATAATCCAATAATACCATCGTGTTTCTGATAACGCCAGATTCATTTTTATTCTGCTTGCACTCTATTGTAAGTCCCCCTTTTCAAAATCACCGTGGATTTGGAAGCATGTGGGCCCCACGTACGGAGATAATACTTAGAGGTATAACTGCATTTGAAAAGGGTTGTGATCACACTTTCACTTTGTGTTGCTGTAGCAGACACTGTGAGCTGCTGCTGAAATGACGCGGCTCCTTCTTATTCTTTGGGGCCAACACCCAACTCTTCATGGGGTCCCAACTACTCCTCAGCTCCAGTGGGCGAATCTCTCTCAGCGTGAATCAATCAGTCACCTTTCCTGCTGATCAGTGAAGAATGCGCGTGGACCCGCCTCTGGACAATGGGAAGTGAGGCCGAGTCCACGGGGGATCAGATCTTTCACAGCACACCTAAAAAGTACCCAAGGAAGAGACACTGTCTTCACTGGGTATTATTAGTAGGGGCTATGCTGTTTGGAGCTGCCACAACCATCTTATAAACACCAAGGGTCAGGGCTGAGAAATAAAAAGCAAAGATCCTGAGGGTGGCCCTTAGCTGCCTGGTTGACCGACCCTGGACTCCTTGTTCTAGGAAATAATATTAGTGGTTTTCAAAATGTGGTCCCAGATAAGCATCATCACCTGGAAATTTTGAAAAATGCAAGTTCTTGGGCCCCCACTCAGACCTGTTGAAAAGGCATGTAGGAGTGGAGCCCAGCGAGGTGTCTTAACCAGCGCCCCCATAATTCTGATAAGCCCCAGCGTTTGAGAACTACTGGTTTGAGCTTGCCATAGTCTGAAAGTTGTGTCTCCCCCTCTTCATATGTTAAAATTCTGATTCCCAAGGCGATGGTATTAGGAGGTAGGGCCTTTGGGAGGTGATTAGGTCACGAGGGCAGAGCTGTAATGAACGGGATTAGCACCCTTATAAAAGGGACCCCAGAGAGCTAGCTCACACGTCCCAGCATGAGGACACAGCCAGGAGGTGCCATCTATGAGCCAGAAAGTCAGCGCTCACCAGACACCAAATATGCCAGCACCTTGCTCTGGGATTGCTCAGCCTCCAGAACTGTGAGCAAAAAAATAAGCGGTTTGTAAGCCACCCAGTCTCCGGTATTTTGCCACACAGCTGGAACCAACTAAGACCCAATGGATTGGGGTTTTTATTACTTGCAGCTAAATATATCCTAATCAGTACAGCCTTTATTTTATGCATATTCTCTAGAAAAATCTATCAATCAGTATGATGTTTCTGTTCTATGTCAATGTCATCTGAGAATTGACATGCTGTAGACAGAAGGTCTGGAGGGATGGGAGCACATTGTATGTTCCCTGATCTGTGCTGGAGGCCACCCAGGTAGCCTGGCAAGGAGCTGGGGGACGTTTCTTAAGGTGTAAGTAATTTTGATAAAAATGTAGAGCTTTTTAAGGTCCTATCTGAAAGGAGGGGATTCTGAAATAGAGAAAAAGAAAACGTAGCGGGTAAAGACTCAGACGGAGCTCGTGTTAGAGGAGCCAAGTGCCTACAACAGGACAGGAGTCTCACACGCAGCAGAAAGGCCCTGGGTAACCCGAGAGCGCAGGTGGGCTCCAGGAAGGTAGGCACAGCACAAGATTAAAAAGGCACTAATGAAAAGCAGACAGGAAACCACCAAACTGCTATTGAGGGTCATTTGGAGGGGACAAAAGCTGGAGAAGCAAGAGGAGAGACGCAGGTGGAAGAGTCGAAACCTAAAAGGAGACCCTAATGGGAGGCCTAGTGTTTTCCCAAACTGTCACTGCACTAGGCTGGTTACATCCCGCATGGCTCACTGCCAAAGCGAGACTTACGAACATCAGATTTACTTAGTTGCATAATCCCAAGAAATGCTACTGGGGCAATGACAGGGAAGAGACACTGCATTTTCTTAAAGAATCATCATCATCGCCTCTCTCCTTCAACTGGAGGCATCAAAAAGTTTCTGTGACAAGTAAGTATGCTAGCTAGCTTCACTCATGCACCTAGTCAATTCACAGACAAATGCACCGATTAGTGAAAAATCTGTCTGGTCTATGCAGCAATATTGAAGGTGGGTTTGAGGCAGGACTAGCTATGACCCTGTAGGCCAGCTCAGGGACTGGACTCGAATGTCACGATGGTACCACAAGCTAACGTGCACCTTGCAAGCTGCCGGGGCCGTCAATGGGTCAGAATCAAACTCTTCCAAAATCAATGCAGTGGGATCTTTATATTTCATCTGGTTTTGTCACGTAACACTTGACATTTTTCTAAAAGCCTCTAAATTGGTTCTGAGCATACCCAGGATCTATAGGTCTTTGAAACAGCTCCATGCCCACGGCCACATACTTCACCTACAGTGGCTCCTTCAGGTAAGGCGTTGGCCCCCTCCTGCCTCACACGACGACAGGCATCATTTGCCCTTTCGTCATCAAAACAGTGAGCAGACTTCAGGGCTGTCACACCTTCCCGACCGGGCCGCCTACTCCGCATGGCTAACAGGCTCCCGCAGAACCACCCATCGAGGCACGAGCAGGTGAATGCAGGTCCGCGGCTTGTGCCATCAGCGTCCCAAGTCCCCACACACTGGAGTGCGAGCCAGTCTGGCTGAGTTAAAAGTCATCATTTAAAAATCACCTTCTCAACTGCTCTGATTTTATTTGTTCCAGTGATGACACACACGTTAGTACATGACTGTAATTTTAGGGCAAAGTGGATGTATAGAAAAGGATTTCAAACAAGCAGGCAAAATTATCCTGGATAAACACCAACAGGCATCAGTTTTGTATTTTCCGCTGCCTGAATTGCACCTTCTCGATCTGACGGTTTTACTTCTTTGTATTCTTGAACTACATTTCGGGATATCTTGCCTGCGTGTGTCAGGGAGGAAGCGCAGCGGAGTCGTTACAGCGCTGGCGTGACCCCGGGCCAGCCAGCACGGACAGTGTGCCCTCGGACTCGTCATTTAACCTCTGCGCCTCAGTGCCCTCATCTATAAAACGAGGACACCAATTCCTCCCTCCCAAGGTTGGTACGAGCTATGAAGACGTGAATATTTGCAAAGCTTCTAGAAAAGCATCCAGCACGTCATAAGGACTCCGTTTTGTAAAAGTAAATAAAATGTTCCTTTTCGTTTTTACAACATATTTATTTTTCATAAGTTTTGTGATCTGTGGGGTATTTTCTGGTTTCCAGAATAAAAGTTTTAAAATTAGAAGGAATCAAAGTACTTTTTGGCACCTAATATTTACTCATTTATTCCCAAACTCTAAAAGCAGATTGGCTTTATGTTAAACTCAGAATCCATACAGAAAAAGATCTTCAAACTTCATTCATTCCATAAATAATGTATTTTATTTTATTGCATATGGCTATTAGGGAGGGCATCCATGACCAATGCAGACTAAGTACAATGCACTATTCTAGTCCGGTTATTCTTGTCCCAGCAGACCACACCGACCCCTATATACAGCGTGTACAGTGGAAGACACAGCAAGATAAGTTAAGTCTCTTGTCATATCACAATAGCAAGAAATATATTTAACATCTTGATATCCGGAAACAATACGTACCCAAAAAGAAAACACTGTTTAATAACTGTTAAAGTTTATATAGCAAAAAATATTTTAAATTTAAGGTTAAGTCAGGCAAAATGTACAAAGACCCAATATACATCGTGAAGTTTTAGCAAACATAACATTTATACATTTTGGTTCCATTCTGTAAACTAAATTAAAAATGTAAGTATTGCATATGCCTTTTCTTTTTGAAATGTACAGGATAGAAGAAAATTTCATATATTACCCACTTTTTATTTTGCTTGTTTTAGGTTGCAGTGTGAACATGAACCATTGGGATAGTGTCATGACTACCCTAAGTACAGAGGGCTAGTTAAATACATGTCAATTCACTGTATTCAGCAGGGTCCATATTCGGTCCTATTGTGCCTGGCGGGGCAGTTACAAAGCAAATACCACCCATCAATTCCTATTCCCAAAACTAGATAAAAACTTTAGGACATTTTATACATCTTAATAAAGTATATCGTACACTGAAACTGACCTTCAAACTAACATCGTATGGCCTATGCACTGCTGTGATGTATGATTTCAGAAAAGTAAAACCTTAAAAATGTTCAGGGGATCGCTTTACATTCAACTTTGTCTTGCAATACAATCCTCTGTTCTAAAGTTCAGCATGGAAGCAGGAAGACTTTTGCATTGCCATTAAATATACTTTTAAGACATTGAATTTTTTGGTCTTCCTCTAAAAAAGCCTCATTAATGCATTATTCTATAGTGATATATATCTATATATTTATATATATTTTTCTCAAAAGAAAAAAAAAAAAACCCAACAACTCACATCTCCAATGAATTAGTGTAACCTCTCCACTGACTATCAGAGAAGACAGGCACTGGGGGTGCCCCCACGGAGGAAGAGGCCAACGCTCTCCGATCACGTGTCGAGGGAGCAGCAAGATGGCAGAGCACTCTGCCAGCCAAGTTCAGCAGTTTTAGGTGACATCTGCGATAATTGCCACAACACTGATATTTTCAGAACACTGAAAACATAAAACAAGGGTAGTCTTGTCAGGATTTTTTTTTTTGACAAGTAACATGTACTGTGAGACTGTTTTTCTTCTTTTTATTTTTCCATTAATAGAACTAGGGGCTTGAATGCCACTTTTTATCACTTTATTTCTTTTCCTTTCTTTCTTTTTTTTGTTTTTGTTGTTTTTTTTTCTTCTTTTTTTGTTTTTTTCTTTTTTTGTTTTTCTTTTTTTCTTTTTTTTGTTCAGGGCAGACTCATTGCAACATAATAGCATTATATTAAAGATAATACATTTTTAAAAATTAAATCTGCCAAACCGGGACCACCCTGGAATTCCTAGCATGCCTACATGAATTTTTGGTTAAAGAAATGCAAGCCCAAGATTAAGGATAGCAGAGACATTTGAGCTTGTAAATAGGATAAAAGGCTTTTGCAATTTGAAGTACCTACATAAACATCTACATAGAGAAGATTAAACAAGTCTGTTCAAGGTAAAAAGAGATATTCACCCCCCTTCCCCAACCCCTTCCCTCCCACCCACCCCCACTACCCAATACAGTTGATGATTTTCAAAAGTAGGTTGCTTCAGTTACATATAATAATTATTATTTATTAATCCGTCTTCGAAGTCCAATCCCAAATTTCACTCCCGTTGAGAAACGTCAGTCCCACGCTGGGCTCTGTGTGTAAGTAAACATCGCAGGTACCTGGATTGGAGTCCGACAAGCAGCTGTCTACTTGAACCAGTTCGATAAGGCCGACGACCACACTCAGACACAGGAACAGAGGTGCACAGGAGTCCCACGGCGCTCCAACCACGCAAATCCGGCTTTACCTTGAACTGAGGTAGGACTGTGGTAGTCTTGAGGGTAAGTACATACCAGATTTTACCACTTGACTGGGTATTGGTAGAATCTCCTAGCATGCTGAGGGATACATTTGCTTTGCCAAAGCGAAGTAAGAAGAAATGAAGACACTGCCCACAATTTAAGGAGGCCAATGAAAACATCCAATTTTTCTTGAGAATGACTTCTTCAGCTAATTTTGTTAAAAAAACAAAACAAAACACAAACACAATGATGAATGCCCCATATTGGAACAAGTGAAAGAGGCAGGTGACCCTGCCTGGTTGGTTCTTTGTCTAGCATGGCCCGCAGGTTTCCAAACGCAGGAATTGCTCGGAGCCAAAAGAAAAACTGTAAGCAACTTCAGATTGAAAAATATGCTGAGCATCTCCTTTTAACGATGTTCTCTGATGTGTGACCTCATGGTGATAAAGCCAGACATATCTTCACTCTGAAAAAGAAAGGAGGAAAGTGAGCAGAGACTCTCACGAGAGCAGGGCACTCTCTGGAGCTCTAGAAAAGGCCCCTCCTAACCCACTTTTACCATCCGTGTCATCTTCACAAAATTATGCACTATGAGAAACAAACACAGGCTCGCTCTGTTTTCCAGAAACAAGTTCAACGGGTAAACTCTGACTTGGTTTTCCTGGAAGCAGAGCTATCAGGTTCACAGTGGGTTGTCTATAGAGCGAGGTTCATGTTTTCAAGTTAGGGAAAATAGTCACACACGCCTTTGTGAATCATTCTGTTGAGGGAGATAGAACAGACACAGAGGTGCGATGCTAGCCTTCAAACTGAGCATCTGTGCGACCTGGGACCACCCCTCGCGCTCCCCAGTCTTGGCTCTTCGTGTGTTGTGTGCAGTAAATGCAAACCATTGCCTCCCCGGCCCCAGCTGCCAGAAAGATGACAAACCAGGACGTGTGTTAAAATGCTCTGTCGACTGTCTTTTTTCTATAAATGTGTATTATATTATGAACATGGGAGAACTAACGAGTCTACACTTCTGCCCTCAGAAAACTTTCGACTGGATAATCTACCTTCCTTTTGAAAGTACCCAGGGTGGTAAAAGCTCGCTGTGGTGCCACGTTTGTTGGGGTCACATAACCCTCAACATGAGGAAGGATTTCCTCTTGTCTGCCCGACTTTCGTATGTTCCACTTTCAATAATTGACCATGTCGCTGTGCAAAAGCATCAAACTGCTCAAGCTTCTTTAACCTCAATTTCTAACTTTTTAAGCATATTTTTACTTGATACACTCCGTCTTCAAGGGATAGAACTTGGAAGATTTTGACATTTCGGTAGCATGTTGCCTTTTTTTTTTTTTTAAAGCTTCTTAACTTTTTAAACCCAAATGGCATATTGTTAATTGTCACCACTCACCACCACAATCGCTACTCAGTCACACGTGTGCACTGGAGTGTCATGCTTTGTCTTAGATTTTCTTCCTTTGCAGTTATATACTTACACAAACCGCATTTCTGGACGCTGTTCTCAAATCACTTAGAATTCTGATCCCAGACTCTCACCACATTCCCTGGTTAACTTTTTGTGAATCTAATTCTATCTATCTTGAGCTCAGAGGACTGATCCCAGCAAGAAAGAAACTTCCAGTGTGTTCCTATAGCTGAGTGTGAGTCCCTAAAAGCCACATCCCACTACAAACTCCAGGCACTGCAACCTGTGGCCAGAAAAACAAAACCAGCACAGACAGGGCACTCATCAGTGTGCAACGTAAACGTATCTTTCCATGCCTTATTTAAAAGGCCCCTACAATATGACATTTTGAGGCAGCACTACTTTATCTTTTTCTTTTTTTAAAAACCTTTATGTCTTTTAAAAATTTAACAGGTAAACAATGTTCTGCCAATGAACCTTAACAGGAAACAGGGCCGGAAATTTCCTCCTAAGAAAAGAGCTGTCCTCCAGCTATTTCTCTCATTATTGTTGTGATTTTCAATCATGAGAGGTTGCAGTGAGAAAATCTAATTGTTTGCATCCCTTAAAAAACAGGGATTTGCTAAAATCCACCTTGACTTGTGCTTTGCCCTAAAATGAGCTTGCATTTCGTCACTCAGGCCCTAATTATGAGATGAATCCCACGGCCGCCCCAGAGCAGTTGACCAAGACCCTGTGAATCCACTTACAGAAAAATTTCTAATCAAAGCTTATTTTATTTTTACACTGACAGTTAGCTATATGTGGGTAAATTGTGTCATGTTAACCCTAAGTCCATTATCTTGAAAACAGCCAAGCAAGTAAGTTCTTCAACTTCTTAAACTTACATACTTGTCATATAAATGGTGGGTTAATTATTGCTGGAAAAAAATTACTTTCCATTTTCACTTACAAATTCATGAGGCCACTGACGTTTTCACTGTTTTTAAGGATGCTTGTTGCTGCGAAACCCAACTCTTATCATTAGATCTCTGTGACCTCTAATTAAATCGAACATGTAATTTTATTTTTTGAAGTACAATACAGTTATCAAAACCTTAATTTCTAAGCATGAGCATTATGCAAGAACACAGCTGATAAATGGCAAGGAAATAATTCATCCATGCATTTATTCATACAATGACCTTTCAGCAATTTTCTTGTTTAATTCGACTCCAGCACGCGGTCTCACTGATGACTTGGGGGAAGAAGGCCGACCAAAAAGGGGAAAAAAAGGTGTTATTACAGGAAGATTAATCTGTTCATGGAGGACTGGAAGGATGCAAGAAGGCCTAGCTAAGGAGGACCAGACACAAGATGACCACCAGCTCAGAGACAGGGGTGTGGGCGTCGGCTGCGCAGTGTTTCGAATACTTTTACATGTACACATGTGCACTAAAGCAAACACATGTGGATGTAACTTGGCTCCTGTTAGGTTAAAATAAACAACTGCTTTCTACGGATACCTCCTGTCATGTAAAGGGAGAGACCTGAGGCCTCTAGGTCCCCTCCTGGACCAGGGGACTTTGGTTCACACTGCTCAGCAGGCTGCCACCCACAGACCTGCTGGTTTACCACCGGCTGGCTTAGGAACCCTCCCCTTGATGGCTGCAGCTGATTTGGGGTGACAGGTTGAGATGCTTGGAAGTACCTGAACAAACGTAAACAGGATTAACCACCAGAAACAATCCTTTGTTGAGGTGCAAAAGAAAGGAAGCGAGGAAAAGGCTGGCAGTACCCCTCAAATTGGATCCAGATGACTCGACTTGTCCAGCCACAGCAAAAGGATTTGGATAAAATGGAGACCTAAGAAATATAAACACTCCCTGAGAATGCATGTAGGAAAAAAGGCATCTGTTCTGAAAACCTAACCATGATTTTCTTCATTTCTTACAGAAAGAAGGCCTAAGACAGAAGCTGTCTGCCTCAAAGGATGTCTACAATCTCCTTTTTCCAATGTGAGCTGGTGGCAGACTCTTTGTCCCACATGCTGGTGAGGGCCTGAGCTAGCCTTGGCAAGGAGGGGACAGGCCTGGGGAAAGACGCCTGCCACAAAACGATCTGCACGTGCGGTCGCTCACACGGGCACTCTGCAGTCCAGACACAGCGCTCAGACACCAAACACCAAGAGGTGGTGCCCCAGGCTGACGCCTGCCACAGAAGCGCTGTACCCGTCACCCACGTGACAGCCACTCAGCCATCACTCCCTGGCCCTAGGAAGAAGGAAGAGAGGCAAGAGATGGAAAATACTCTTGCAGATTTGAACCTAGGAAGGAGAGAGCACTTGTGCCTTTTTATTTATTTACTTTTAAAGTGAGTTAAATTGGCTGGTTCTCTTATGCAGTGAGAACTTGCCTCTGCTCTGTCTGTGGAGCAGACCTTCTAACTTTCTATAGTTTCTGAATAAATCTCGATTTCACTTTAGGAAAAAAAAAAAGTAAGTTAAGTTATCCCTCCCCCTGAAAATTAGTCTGGTTCATCCAGACTGGAAAAAAAGAAAACATTTTCTAACACTGCTAATCTGACATTCTCAACCTTTAAATACTTACGCTTCCTAAAGATGAGATTCCAGCAAAATTTATTTATTTTATTATCTGTGTTAATTTTACTAGAAGCGAAGAACAAATTAATGTTATGGCCACTCTACTCTGAATATTCATTAAAAAGAGAGACATTCTTTGAACTCATCAAGTATAACAGCAAGACAAAAACGAAAACACTAAGAATCAAGTTGCTCATGAACGCCACTGCAAAACATACACCAATCCTGCTTCTAGAGATAATGTATATAAAAAAATGTAAATGCAATGATGCTTATTGAATTTGTCATATAACTACACACTGTACTACTCTGTCCCTCAGACATTACTTTGTAAAGAAATCCATTCACAGAAGTATCCATCTAGAGTTACTTGAGTAAAAAACAAAACAAAACAAAAAACCAACCAAACAAAAACTTTTGCAAAGAGATGAAAGTCGTTCCAGATGACATGTCATGCAGTCTAGCCATTCCTCATCTTCTTTCTGCTGTCACTTGTGACAGATGACATTCATATGTGGGATATAGTCCCATGTGCCAGTAATCATAGCTCCCCGCAGACTAGCTATAATTCCACCCCTTTTCTCTTCCACTTAAAAGAGCAATCAGAATGCAAATGAGCAAGAGTGCTGTCAGTAAAGACCCCGCCTTCAATCTGCTCCATTTCACCCCCAGAGAGAGAGAGAGAGAGAGAGAGAGAGAAGAAAGGAGGAAGAGAGAGAAAGAAAGAGAAAAAGAAAACCAAATTAACTTTGTTATTAGAACAAGTAGGAAAGCTGCCCCGTGATATATGGGATGAACAGCAAAATGCTGACAAGTCACAGCACCAGTGAGCCGGGCACTGTTTTACAATTACATTAAAGAAAACTAAAGTGAGCATCGAGCCTGGAATGTGTCAGAAATAAATAAGGTAAATTTGGCCCACCAAATAAAACAGGCAGCATGTTAGATATACATTCTGACTCACCATGACTATTTCTTTATGATTTCTCATGAGAATTTGGGTTTGGACTTGTGTGACTTCAGGGTCATATTTCAGTGTTCAGAATCCAGCATATACACCTGGGTCACGGCAACTGTGCCCAAAAAGGCCCTGGTTCTCTCTGCAAAGAGCCTTCTGGGCTCCCTGCAGAGCGCCGGGCCACAGTCAGGACACGGGACCTCACAGGCCTTTGGTGAACACCACTGCATCGCCCAAAGAGCAAATTCATCGAGTAGGTAAACATGCCTTAACATTTTCAGTCATAACTGAATTAGGACTATTACAAATATTGACTTGCATAACAAAATGAAACAATATGTTTTTTTAAAATTAACGTTTGTATTTCTAGTAGTAAACATGATTAAGAAAGAAACGAACCCTCCTGCGAGTTCAAACATATCTTTCAGGCACATCTTAGCACCCAGTTTAAACCTTTTATGTTAAACATAGAATTACAAGGGAAAATGAACTTTTCAGTTGCAGGAGAAGTTCCTAGAAAAATAAACCTGATAACTTAGTATCTCTTTACTTTACTAAAAGCAAAACACTCTAAGACTACGAAAAAAAAGTAAGGTTGGGTGTGATAACAAACACGCCAGAGATTCTAAGAAAAACAGTTACTCGAACTTTCCTTTTAAATTGAAAAAAAGAAAAAAAAAGTCACTTAAAAGGAAAATATGGAAGAATAAGTTTCCTATGACAAATGGGGGCTATAATTTGCTTTCCAACCCTAGCTTGAGAAAGATTTAGAACTTTCTTTTATATGAGCTCATCACTTCTACCGACAATTAAAATCATTTCATTTTGAATATGCTTGTTGCTGAAGAAATTCCCTAACATCAAGTTGTAACTTGATGTTAATGACACAATACGGAATGGCATGAGACAATCCAGTTGTCTCACAGGCTGGGGTTAATAAAAGGTATCTT
>RJWJ010015004.1:0-36949 GCA_004363605.1 Indri indri | reverse complement strand
TTATTATTAATAGATATTGAAATTTATCAAATGCTTTCTCTGCACCTAATGGTATAAATATATGTTTCCTCTCTTTTATTCTGTAAACATTGTGAGATACACTCCTGCCAATGATAATCACTCTTTTAATTTCTATCATATCCTTGGACCATATTTTTTACCATACATTATTTATATTTTCATAAGCAATCTATTGTAAAAATTTGTACATTTATGACTTTATATTACTAGTATCATTCCATATATATTCTATTAAAACTTGTTTTGCCCATTTATTAATAATAGTATGTTTTTAAGATACATCTAGAATGATGTGTGACACTATGATTTATTTATTTTCATTGACCTGTACCATTCATCTCTGTGAACATTGCAGATTAAAATGATCCAATTTTCTATCAAAGTACATTTCATTTGGTCACCACTTTTTGCCCTTACAAACTTCTTCACTATGAACGTTCTTTTGCATATCTCCTAGTGCATATGTGAAAGAGTTTCCAATTTTATATTTCTAGGAGTTGAATTGGGGGATAAAATACCCTGCATGTGACTAAACTGGAGCTGGATGAAAAGGCAGGAAATAAAGGGGAGGCCCAACAAGAACAAACAAGATACCTCTTTAGCTTTACAAGACAGCACCAACTTCTTTTCCAAAGTGCTTAAACCAATTTATATTCACACAGTGAATAAGACTGCTGCCTGCTCTACATGTATTCAACTCTTAGTACTTACTTTCTACGTTGTTCTCAACTTGGTGCATGCATACAAATATCCCTTTATGATTTTATTTTTTGTTAAATAAACTCCAACATTTTCTTGGTAAATTTTTGCCTACTATTGATTCTTATTTCTCTTTTTTGAAATACCTACTCATATCTTTTTGATGTAGACTGCAATGACATTGCATTTTGTAGATTAATTTGGGGAGAATTATATTTTTATAATAGTAATAAACCTATTATAAAACCATTTACTTTTGCCTTTCTTACTGACTTAAAGATTTATCATTTTCTTCATGTAGCTGTTGTTAGATTTATCTCAAGTTTATTCAGTTTTAAATATTTTGGCAATGCAAATGGTATATTAAATTACACTTTTTAACTGTGTATTACTAGTGAATAAAAATGCACATTATTTTATATTTTGGTCTTATGTCCAGAAACCTAGCTATACTTTTTGTAATAGTCAAGTTTAGTAATTTGACTGCAGATTCCCACGCTTCTTTTACATAAATATTAACACTATCCTGGAATTGACAGATTTTTTTTTGCCCCATTTATGACAAGTATTCATTTGATTTTTTATTATCTGCTAGGACTTTGGATAAAATATTGAATAAAAATGGTGATTTTCTATATACTTTCTTATTTCTGATTTGTAAAGCAGTGTTTCCCAGCTTTTCCTGTAAATATGATTGATTTTTAGTAGATAAAATTTATTAGGTTAAGGAGAGTTTCTTCTATTCCGTGTATGATTGGGGTTTTAATATTATTATTATAAATAGCTATAAAATTTTATCAACTGCTTTTTTCCCCTTCTTTTGAAGAAACCATTAAAGGATTTCCCCCTGTTAAAATTTTGGGGAAGCCTGGGAAGAACCAACAAGGTCTACCTTCAAAGGTGGTTCAAGGCCCCCAGGAGCAAGGGACAGAGCTTCCTTGATGTGTGAAAACTCAACAGGGGAGGTTTACAGGTGGCCTAGGGACTCACTTGGGAGTGCCAGAGAGGCTCTGTCTGTGATTCTAGGATGTTTCTTCAGATAGAAATCTCCACCCTTGGGGTTGATACAAGAAGATTCTGTTATTAATATGAGTGAAGGAGGAGTAGGATTATGTAATTTATTCTTTTGTTACTGTTGTTGTCACATTCTTAAAGGAGCAACTAGTTTCCCTGCATCAGAAAGCCACAATGTACTTTTTTGTAACAGACTAAAAGGAGAAATAAGCAGAATGTCTAGGGTTCTCCTTGTATTCTATCCCTTGCTGTTTACACTTAAGAGCTGGATCTGAATCATCTCTGGCCAAATGGCAGAAAAGAAAGAAAAATCTTTTTCTTCAAGTTTTTTTTTGTTTGTTTGTTTAAACAAAGTTTTGTGCATTCTCGATGTGATGCTACAGAAGACCAACTTATTATTTCTTGCAGAAAACTGTCAATCATTTGTCTCTGAAATGTCCTCAGCATCCAATTGCTCATATATGCTTGGCCATTTCCATCGTTTCTTTTTTTTTTTTTTTCTTTTTTCTTTTTTCTTTTTTTTCATTTCCATCATTTCCCCAAGAGTGACATCCTCCAGGTCCCTTAGGTATTTTTTTGTTCATTGTAGATTCACATTTAGTTAATTTTTTAAAAATTGCTTTGCAAAATGCTCAGGAAACTAGAGTTCATGAAAGATCAAGAGAGAACAGAAAGTATAGAAGAAAATATTGTGTGTATTCACATAAAAATACAAACATACGTACATATCTTCATACATGTATGCATAGAAATATTTGCTTTTGTCATATGTAATATTAATATACAATGTATATACACACATCTGCATACCATATGCATATATTTATATTATATGTGTGTTATATGATAATTTGTATTTATAATGAATATAATTATACATGTTATATGTGATTTTACATATGCTAGTATATGATGCAATATATAATGTATACAAAGGTTGAGAATTTTTCAGTCATGGAGAGCGTATATTGAAAAGCCACATCTTTGAATCTTGGTGTATAATGATTTGTGGTGCTTGGAGAGATATAGCAGTGGGCTGAAATACCAAGTCTAAATAGTGTGAAAGCACTAGGTTAGAATGTGGAACAGACAAACCCAGATATTAGTGCTTCAGATTAACCAACATAAAATATTTATGAAACACCTTTTATGGGTAGAGAAGTATGTTAGGTGCTATGCTATGGAGGTAAGCAGTGTTACAATAAATGGCTACTGCCCTGCAGGAGTTTACATTAAAGTTAGCATGGTAAGATACATACATGTAATGACAAACCAAAGCAATGTAGGACAAATTCCATAAGGGTGATCTAGGCAACAAGACAATTTCAGAGGAAGAAAAAATGACTTTTGACTGAGGGCACTGGGTAGGGCTCTGAGGAGGAACAAGGATTTGAGTTTTAATATGAATTCGGTTTGTATTTTATATAGATAGAGCAGGACATGGATGCATGTCTGTTTGGACCTGCATCTGTTCTCTGCCCTTAGCCCACAAGACTACTTACTTGTTCTGGTCAATAGCAATTCCCTCAATAATTATTGAGGACATTCAGAATCTGACTCAGCTTTACTTGGTCCAGGGACTTAGAATGAAGTCTTTACTAAAGAAGTCCTGTTAGCTGGGAATGGACTCTGATAGTCAACTTTGCTTTTCTGTATATCCTCCCTGTATCACCTACGTATTAGATACTCAGCAAATATTTGGTTAATGTGAGAGTAGATTTCTATTTAACTTGAAATCTTTAGACTTCCATTCTGCATTCTCCAGTATACCACACAGTTTGATTGTTGTACTAAACATAGAACTGGATATACCGTTAGATTTATTTTTCAGTGACCAGTTACCTGCTGGAACTATAGTCCCTTCCTAATTGCCAGTCTTATTGGACAGGTACTTGCATTACACTTAGATTAAGTGTCACCTCCCTCAGCTAGGATATACTGCCATGAATGGCCAAGTGGTAATGGACACAGGGCTGCTGCCTCTCTGAGTCTGAATTCCAAGCCCACTCAATATCAACGACACCTAAATTGCTAAATACTGTACAATGACTATCTGATGCACATTTCAGGACAACTTCTATTCCTGGCTTGCCTTTCTAAAGCTATTATTAGTTCCTAGTGTCCTTCCAGGTGACTGTTTTAAATGGGAAGAATGACTTGAGCAATGCAAGAGGCATGAGCATCCCCAAAGTGTCCCAAGCAAGCGTGGTGAGTGTGTAGAGGAAAAATTTGAATAGAGCAGTGATCCTCAATTCAACTGGAATTTCAGGATGCTCCTCTTTTAGGATATCTATTTATAATACCTTCTTTATTATCTTAAAATAAAAAGCAAAGATGAGGGCAGGCATGGTGGCTTGTGTCTGTTATCCCAGCGCTTTGGGAGGCGAAGTTGGGAGGCTCGCCTGAGGCTAGGAGGAACTCGAGACCAGCCTGAGCAACATAGTGAGACCCTGTCTCTACAGAAAAGTTTTAAAAATTAGCCAGGCATAGTGGCATGTGCCTGTAGTCCTAGCTATTTGGGAGGCTGAAATGAGAGGATTGCTTGAGCCCAGGAGTTCGAGGTTACAGTGAGCTCTGATCGCTATGATCATGCCACTGCCTTCCAGTCTGTACAACAGAATGAGACCTTCTCTCTGACGAAAAAAAAAAAAAAGAAAAAAAGAAAGAAAGAAAAAAAAACAAAGGTGATACAACATTTGACATAGTTTCAAAATATCATCAATATTAATATTATACCCTAACTGTAATATAAAGGGAAGTATATGTAAATGATCACAGTTCACTGAATACAAACTGCCCTAAGTAGCTAGGTTCCTCTTTTTTCTCCTCTGAACCCCAGTTTATTACCAAGATGTTTTGTATATCAACTATCATTTTCCTTTTAGACCTTTATTACGAAACTTTTTTAAGTACCAGCTATGTACCAGGCACTGTGGTAGTAATAATATAGGTGTTAAAATCCCCTCCATGGCAGATGCAGAAACCAAATTAACCAAATTTGCCTAAGTCTTACTGTTGGTAGGTAAATGAACAAAATTTCGATAGCAAATGTGCCTATTACCTCTGCTATAGCAAAGAGGAGAGCAGTTACCTGGGCCGGGGGAGGGGAGTAGTAACTTGAAGGGTGTCTGAGGAAGGTTTCTAGGGACAAGTTTAGTATTGTGTGTGTGTGTGTGTTTTTTTTTTTTTTTTTTTTTTGTATCTGGGTTCTGGTTATATGAGTGCGCTCCATTTTTCAAAGTTCAGGGAGTTTCCCACTTATGATTTGTACTAGGTGCACCTTTTCCTCTATATATTATTCTTCAATGAAAGCTTGAAAGGAGGGGGGAGCAAATCTATCTAAATCCAACAGTTTCCTTTGCCTGAAGCTAGACGCTCAATGAATCTCCACTTCAAATGTCAGATCCTCTTCTCGGTATGCTTTTTATCATTTTATTAACACTGGTCTGCTTTTCAAAGGTATCTCTTTCAACCCTACTTTATTGACTGCCCTTCAGAGAAACCAGGACTCCTCCAGGGAGGTGGAGGTAAGAGTAGTTTTAGGGATACTGATCCAAGCATGAGCTCTACATGAGATTCTTTCCCAGCCCGCCAAAACCCAACCTGGCATTTCCATTCAAGATTGTATCATAGAGGTTCTGAAGAAGATCTCAAGTTTGGTCCAACCGAGACCACCAAAAGAGGAAGCTCATTGCATCAAAGAAAGTAACCAGAAGTGAGTTTTGGTGGGAAATTAGTCCTCCAAATACAATAAAGAAGATTAGATTACTTGTTGGAAGCCTAGCCTTAGAGTTGAGAATGCGCTTAGAAAGTAGGGCACTCAATTTCCCTTGGACAACATGAAAGACGTAATCAGGAAATAGATATGTGTATGTGGGTGTGGGTGTGCGTGTGTGTGTGTCTACACACACACAATTAACTGATTTCAGTTGTGAGTAGTTGGAAAAGAAGGGCAAAAGAGGATATAACTAAAATACTCTCTGCTGTACCCCTCTACCTCAAGCCATGGAAACAGTAAAGTCTGAAATGATCACTTGTCATGCAGAATAGGCTAATGTCTTTAAAAGTTTCCCAGCCACTGAAAAAGTGAAACATTTATTTCTAGGCAAGTGAAGTGGATCAGTTTGCTTCTTCATCATGAAAGAGCTTGAAGAATTAAATGAGGATCAAAGAAAAAATGCTTAAGGAAAAGTTGCCTTCAAAGTTGTATTAAAAAAATATGTATACCCTTTTATATTTTATAAGCCATTAAAAGGTTTTTCAAGGATAAATTTAAATATCCCAATTAGTCACCTTACAAGCTGACTTTAGAACATATCAGAGAGTTGCATATCAGCTCTCATTTTCCTTTTAGACCTTTATTACAAAATTTATTAAGTACCAGCTAGGTACCAGGCAGTGTGATAGCAACATGTAAATATACATGCAAGATTTCATTTCATTTTATTTCTCAGGTTTGTAATGGTCAAAAGCAACCGATATAGCCAGGCAAATTAAAATCTTTGACCCACACAATGAAATCTGAGACTGTAATGAACTATTTTTTTAAAATGATGTGCACCAAGCATGAAACTATTAATAAGTATTTTGGTGTTGAGATGGTTTTATGCTTGTTTCTTTGGCCAGGAACTATGATGGAGCCTTTATTACATTGTTTCCTTTAATCTGTCCTCCAAAAGACCACCAGGATGGCTAAATAGTAGAAAGGAGAGCTGTATAGGCAATATCGGTTTTCAAATCAGGAAGAGACAGCCTCTGCAGTGTGTAGAACGTGCTCTCTCTTCCAAGAGGGCAAGGACAGTTGGGTTTTAAGCCTCACAGCGCCTGTGTCATACATATTAAGCAGATATGGGGGAAAAACTGCACTTACTTATGACGGGAGCTGGGCACATGTGCAATGGGTAAACATATATGTAACATGCATCCCATCTTCTCTTTGGGGCAGGGTTTTTGCATTAAAATGTGGTGGAATTTAGCCCTTTACATCAAAAGGTGAACTGCAGGGCACAAAGACAGTTTGTATGCAGCCTCTATAAACTGGCTGAAACTGGATTAATGTCTTCAATTGCTTATCAGGAAAGAATGTTTGTAAGACCTGTCCCGTGTCCAGTCAGACTAGTCTGGGTTGTTAAGCAGCCTGATAAGCTCCTCTAGTTAGGGAATTTATCAAGGGTGTGGTTTTTCTTGTAGCCACAAACATGCCATGCCAGCCAGGCCCTAAACCCTTTTATTTCCTTAATCCAAGGGTCCATCTTAGTTGATATAGGGGCATCTATGTTGGTCTCTCAGATCACAAATCCATACTATTATCCTATGAGGCAGATAATATATTTTGCTTTAAAAACAGGGGTACTGAGGCATAGCGAAGTTTACCAACCTGTCCAAGTTGCAGAGCCCACAGCTTTCATCCAAAGAGATACACATTTGTTCCCATGAAACTCCTGAGGTGGAAGCATTGTAGGAGACATGGAGATGTGTCAAACGTTCAAAAAGCCCTGCATATGATTTCCAGGAGGAAGGCACAGAGGAGAAAATATCTGAAGATGTACAATAGAAGAAAATTTGCCTGACCTGAGTGATGGTATTTTGCCACTGGTATCTCTGAGTATACTAATTATACTTTGCTACATTCATATTTTGCTTTTTAGTTTTAACCACTTTTCCTCCTGGATTTGAATCTTGGGTTTGGCTTGATGCTTCCTCTCACAGGGGTGGATTGGCTCAGATGTTTGGGGATCCTTAATCATCTTTTTATCTTTGTAAAAGACTGATCAGTCTTGGCAGCAAGAGTACATTTTCCCCAGCCCCCTGGTTCTGATTTGATGATACCACTGCCTATAATTTTGACATTATTCTGATCACTTTTTAGAGATCTTCTTCTTCACTTGGATGAGTTTGCAATTTTCTCAACTTCATAGTATTTTTATGACTTTTTACGCTATTCCCATCAGCTTTACACTTTTTACAATCTCTATATTTATCATGTGGGCTGATGACACTCCTCCCAGCTTCCTAGCCCTGCTATGGAGATTTTATTCATTTATTCATTTGTTCATGTATTCAATTTTTATTGAAGTACAAACATACAGAGAAGAGAACATATTATGAGGATATAACTCGATTAGTGTTTGGAAAGAGCACACTTGTGTAACCAGCTTTCAGATCAAACAGCAGATCCCTACCAGGTATTTCCAAAGTTCACCTTCTCCAACATTCAAGACCCTAATCTCCGCTTCCCAAGGATGTCTACTCTCTTGCCCTCTGACATATTAGTTTTGCCTGTTTTGGTATTTCATATAATCAGGATCCTACAGTATATACACTCTTGTCTTGCTTCCTTCAATTAATTTTATGTATGGAGATTCACCCATGTTGCTGCATGTAGTTGTACTTTATTTTGCTCTCATTGCTGTTTAGAATACCATCATGTGATTATTACCCAATTTACCTTTACTTTCTATTGTTGCTGGGCATTTGGCTAGTGTGAAGTACTGGATGATTATGAATAGGGTTGCTATATAAACAATTATTGCATATCTTTGTGAACATATGTGTGCATTTCTATTAGGCATCTACCTAGGAGAATTGCTGGTTTTGATTTATTTTATTACTAAATATTTGGTAAGTTCAATAGATTTTGGAATGAACAAAAATAAATAAATTGGATCTGTTTGTTACCTTTTACTTGAAAGCCTACTGGGTAATTTTGACTGAGAAGAATCTTCTATAATTCAATACCAATGCTATTGCTCATACTTGTTAAAATTTTACTTAAGCAGAAAGAGGAAACTTTGAGTTCATCACTATTAAAATCAAAAACAATGACAAAACTTATAAGCAATGAAGATTTCTTTTTTATTCTCTTTTAATATCCCAATGTATATTTTGCTTTAAACATTGTTTAAGAAAGCTATGTACAGAAAATATCCATTATTAAACTTGCTTGTATAGCATCTTGATCTTAACCATCTCTATAAAGCTGCAGTTGAAAATCAAAATAGAAAGAAAGAAAAAAAAAGAATTTCATAGCATTTTTTTTTCTTGTTGTTTTGATCTGTATTTGTTCAATTATGCATCTCTGAATAGACCTGGTCCCTCATCCACTAACCCTCTTCTGAACTTAAATGATTTGCATGTGGTCTAATCACATTTCCTGGTCCCATGGCACTCTGGAGTCTAACTGTGCATGCCTCTCTCTTATTTCCATACATTGTATCTCAGAGATAACCAAATGCATGGCCAACTTCCCTAATTAGAGTCACAGGTCCCGGTGGCCTCCTGTAGTGCCCTCTCTTCCCTGTCTCCTTTCAGTTTTGCAGTTTTATTTTTTCCATCACTCTCCCCGAAGTATCCTCTCCTTCAATTTCTCCTGCCCCTAAGGAGAGTGCTTCAACATATGTTTATATATCAAACTAATTGAAGACTAACTTAATTTTCAGCTTCAATTTATCAAGCTCCTTTTCAATTGTGGCTTTTTCCTTTTTCAGACTTTGGACTTTGGCAACTGACAAAGGCTTTGAAAACAGAAAGAGCACAATGGATATTGACTGATCATTTGATAGACTGTATCCTATAGGCCTAGAGTCTATGATTTTATGATCGATTGACTTGGTAGAGATTTTTTTTTCTCATGCGTTCTCAATATTTGATTATTAAATTACACGGAGAAAGCCATTAAGCATGTTGGTGAAGCCCACGCTCTTAATATCTCTGTTCCTTCTATAAAAGAGACTTATTGGAAAAGCTAATATAAACCCCTGAACTGTTCATTCTTTAATGAGAGGGAAATATATTTCATATCTCTTTATATCCAAAAAACAATATATTGGCCAAGACATGGTAGAAGCCTTTCTCTCTCTCTTTCTCTCTCTCTCTCTCTCTACATATAAATATATATGGCATATTTTTATCCTTTACATAATATTTATTTTTTAGTACTTTATATAAATATAATTGAGCTATATATAATATATTGAGATGTATATATACACATATATATGTAATATGTTGAGTTTTTATGATGTCTTAGGGAAACACATAATTGGAAATTGTGGCAGGCAGCTTCTAAGATGGTCCTTAAAGATTCTTCCTCTTGATATTATGCTTTGTGTAACCCCTTTTTCTAGAGTGTGACCTAGTGACTTGCTTTTAAGTACTAAATTAATAGCAAAGGTGGTGGGATGCCACTTTAGTCATTGGTTATAAGAGATTGTAAACTCCATATTTCTAATGGACTCTCTCCATTGACTCTCTCCCTTACTGATACAGAAAAAAAAAAAAAAAAGAAAGAAACTTGCTTCAACCTGTCTAAGGTCACACAGAGTCAAGATTCCAATCCTGGACTACAACCTGTGAAGAATAGAATGGGAGAAAAGAAAGGACCTGAGTCCTGGTCTCAGGGGTTAGGAATGAGTTAGGAGGTTGAGCTTTAGGTGGGATGGGTTTTGGTGTCCTCGAAATATAGCAAGAAATAAAGCAATGCAGGAAAAAAAATTAAGCCATGATCTATCTAAATAGATCTAGAGAAGGTAGAAAATTAGTTTAAGTTCTCTTTTATTTGGTAAGAATCAGTTGACAAATGAGGTTACAAAAAGAGTCCAAAAAATAATCACAGAAATGGTGCAATTTAAAAAAAAAAAGCTATCGCAGGAAACGTTTTTGATAGTCATTTGAAATATGTAGCTCATTTTTCCAAGAAATCAATGTATTACATTGCTTCCAGGTCCTAGGCTAGCTAGAAATATATCTAAAAATAAGGCAACTGAAATATTACATATTTGCAATGAAAATAACAGAACACCAGACTCTTAATATGATACATATTAGATATAGCAGCAAAATAAACCCTAATAAGATAGAGAAATGTATTGCTTAACTATATTACTTCCTCAAGAAATCAGTTTTAATGGAAAATTTGTGGGTATTAGGGACTTTGGTAAGACATTTAAAATTGTTATCACCAGTTCAATATTGTTATTTCTAATTTCTTCATAAAACAACATACTTCTTCTTGATAAAAATATGTTGCTAGCACTAGTTTTGTTCATGATAGACATGGATAAGGACACAGAGAGGGTAAGGTGTTTTGATAACTAAATAAGAAGTTGGGAGTGAGAATACAATGAAGAAAGGAATTAAGAAAATAACTGGGTATCAAAAAGATATAAAACACTTGCTGGTGGAACCATCAGTTGGGTTAGACATGAAATGAATCCATCACAGGAGCAAACACGAATTCTGACTCTACAGGTTACTTCTTGGTATGCTTAGTCGATTCCTGGGTCTCAGATTTCTCATCTTAAAACCAGGATTATAATACTTGTTTCTGTATCAAATGGCCTAATGTGCATGGCAATTCCTTTCAGCAAGTCTGCCATGACAGGACACTCTAAATGATATTTGTTGAATCTGAAAGCAAATCTGTGCATCCTCTATCAGGGGAAAGAATGAAATTCATAAAGGAGAAAATTTGGATTATTCCCTTCTCAAGATAGATTTCTCTGGTGAGGGAAGGAAAGCAGAAGTGATGGTTAATTTTAGGTGTCAGCTTGACTGGATTAAGGAACACTTAGATAGCTGGTGGAGCATTGTTTCTGGGTGTGTTTGCGTGGGTGTCTGTGGAAGAGATTTGTATTTGAATCAGTGGATTGAGTAACGAAGATCCACCCTTACCCAGTGTGGGCAGGCACCAAACCATCAGCTGAGGACCAGATAGAACAAAAAGGCAGAGGAACTATGAGTTTGCTCTCTTCTGGAGCTGGGACACTCTTCTTCTCCTGCCCTTGCACGTTGCAACTCCAGGTTCTCTGTTCTTTGAACTTCACGACTTGTATCCATCCCCCAGTTCCCACTCTGAGTTCTCAGGCCTTCAGCCTTGGACTGAGACATCTGCCATTGGCTTCTCTGGCTTTCCAGCTTGAATACAACCTATGTTGGGACTTCTCAGCTTCCGTAACCACATGAGCCAATTCCCTAACAAATCCGCTCTCATCTCTCTATCCATCTGTCCTTCCTGTTGGTCTTGTGTCTCTGGAGGATCCTGACTAATACAGCTAGGAAGAGAGAAAGAGAAGGTCAAACAGCGGCAAAGCCTAGGAAATGTAGCAGAAGCTGGTTAGATGCCCACCAAATCCGTTTCCTCTTCCTGTAAGTGCACATCCGCCACATTCCTGTAAGTGAACCCCTTGCATGTGTAGGAGACCATGTCAGCAGGGAATGGAAGTGATTTGTTACTTGCAGTTAAGTGACAGAAGTTACACAAAAACATGCCTTGTTCATGCACTCCCTCCCTCCCATTTGTCAGCTGGATGATGCCAGCGCATCCCTGAACTGTGTACTGAAGGAAAGCTATCACCTGGTAGGAGCCTGAGTACCCGAATGGTTGCATGGAACAGAGACCCACGCCCATGCTACCTGCACTGGACTGGAATGAATAGAAAAGAAACCTTCACTGTGTTAATCCATTGAGACTATGAAATTATAACACAGCTAGCATTATTTACAAAGGGCACAAATGAGAGAAAAAGAGGGATATTACAGAATTTATATACATTTTGATTTATATACATGCATATAAAATGTACATGCATTTTATATACATCTATATACAGTATGTATATACATTATATATATGTACTGAATTTATATACATTTTGGAAGTGAAAGTCCAGATTTAGGGACTAGATAAATTACTTGGTAATTATTTATGTTGCAAAAATATTCCCCTTGGATTCCTGTCAGTGGTCAACTTCTCCTGTCCATTTAAAACTATTGCATTTGTAGCATAAGTTTGTGGGTATAGTCATTATATATAAAAGGGGTACCAGCATGCTGCCCAAACTGACTGCACTATAATGGACTCCCAAAGGAGGTGAGACACCTTTCCACTGGAGAGTTTATTTTGTAGTCAACAAAGTGCAAGAGTGTATTTTCTGAGATATTTGCTTAGGAGCTCAAAATTTAAATTTGCAACATTGGCTTATAGCCACTCATTCAAGGTAATAAAAGTTGCTTCCATTGGAGATATAATATTAAGAATACCCATTGTGTATATTTTTCCAATTAATTGGACTTTAATTACTTTGCAGAAAATCTATGAAAGAGTCATCAAAGTTTTCAAGATGAGAACAAGCTGGTACATATTCCATTTATTTTCCATAGAGCTATCTCATCATGAAACTTAAAAAAAAAAACAAAACAATAGCCAATTTAATTTTCTTCTGTTGAGGTTTATAAAAGACCCAACAGAGGCTACTATCTCTAATTTTTAATAGAGATAACTATTTAGAAATATAAATGTCAAGAAAGAGAACAGGCTTAGAGATGCTGTTTTATATCAAGGTGACCCTTTCTATTAGTTTCTTGCAGTGTCTTTGTGTGTGTGTGTGTGTGTGAATACACAAATTCATTATACACACACTTGCAAGCCTGCATCACTATTCAGCCCATGCCACTTAGAGAAATCCAGCAAGAATGTTGTGACATAAAGCTAATTTCTTAATTTTTCTATTTTCTGTATCAATTATTTTTCTGGGGTACTTTTCTACATTGGGAGGGAAATTAAAAAAGATTATACATGTAAAATGTTTAAGAAAATGTATTTCACCTGAATTACTGTATATATTCTTCAGTGGGGCAAAAGGTAGAGATACAACATTGAATAAGACATAATAGTTTAGCTCGAAGGAAAGTGTTCGCAGTCAGCTCGTGAGAGGAACTTATGCACTAATAATGTGGAAGGGAATGACGGGGGATTGAGAAGTGAAGGCAGAAATACTGGATGTGAGTTGGGGCTGTATCCTCGCCTTTCCTCCACGATAATACTAGTGTTAAAATGAGAAAGGAACCACTTTTAAATCCCATCCTAAACATGTCCATTGTGGTCAATGAAAAAAAATTAATTTTGGCGTTTGGAGCAGTGCAGTAGACCAGATCGGGAGCTAGAAGCTAAATATGAAGTGAAACTTGAAATTAAAAACCTGTCAAATTCCATCAGTTCAGTATGGCTAAGACACATCCTTACCTAGAGGGAGCCAATTGCCCTTGAGGGTGTCTCAAATCTCTTCCCAGCTCTGCACTTTGATACTGTAAGATTCTGAGCTGGGAGATAATTGGCTGAATATTTTGCCTTTGATTTGGAATTTCTAGTCTTCAAGCCAGTCCCGGATGCTGTTGCTATGATGCTTGTTTTCTGACCAGGGCTACTTACCCCTACTTCATAATACTGTTGGGTACTTTCCTGTAGCCTGAATTATTTTAATGTTTCTGGCAATGAATTTCCAAGTGATTGCAGTGGCTTTCCTCCATGATATGTCTCTTGGGGAACTCTTGGAAATTAAATGTTACTTTTCAACTGTCGTTTGCTTACTTTATCCTCATTTTATTAAATAATCATTAAAGAAAAGCCTTTCAAATTTAAATATCTGAAAGTTTTGGCAAGATGGGAAGGCAGATGAAACTAAGCCAACTCTGTGGTCTTTTTGTTCTTCATCAGCGGATTTTCCACTGGCATCCAGTGCGTCCCAAATCCTGGGCTTTATGAAGCTTGCTGCTCCGTGCCTGCTAGGGTCCTGGTTTATTTGCAACAACTATAGCTGAAATAGTTCCGTTTACAGGTGGCTTAACACTTTTCAACAATATTGAAAATAACCTAAACTACTTAGAGCAAAGGTGTAAACTAATTTTTCTTTTGTTTTTGAAGCACTTTTCATAGGATTTATGAGGATTTATTCTGGTTGAAGAAACAGGTAGACAGGGTCCCAAGAGCAATGCAGTCGATCTCATGGCAATGATTAGACACTTTATCTGTGTCCAGTTGGTAATGAGGACTTGCCCCTCATTTTAGGAGTGTTTTCTTCCGGAAGAATTGCATAAGGTTAACCAAATTTAGAATTTAGAGGAGACAATATTATCCTCATTCGAAGAAGTTCACTCAGTGAGACATTAAATGACTTGTGTAAACTCAACCAAACAGGGTTCCGCTGAATTCCCAGCTCAACTGTTTCACAGCAGTGTGGGGTAGAGCACAGGTCATGGGCTTTGAACATGGACACACTTGATTTGAATTCTGGGAACCATCACTTCCTAGCTATATAGCCTTCCACGTATTAATAGCCTCTGAACTTCAGGTGTCTAAAAAGTAAAATCAGGCCAGGCACAGGGGCTCACCCCTGTAATCCCAGCACTTTGGGAGGCTGAGTTGGGAGGATTGCTTGAGGCTGGGAGTTTGAGACCAGACTGGGCAATATAGCGAGACCTCATCTCTAAAAAAAATGAAAAAAAATGTAGCTGGGCAAGGTGGCATACACCTGTAGTCCTAGCTACTAGGGAGACTGAGGCAGGAGGATCGCTTGAGCCTAGGAGTTCAAGGTTGCAATGAGCTATGATTGTGCCATTGCACTCCAGCCTAGACAACAGAGTGAGACCTTGTCTCCCACAAAAATAAATACATAAGTAAATAGCAAAATCAAGTCTAACTTACAGGTTGTTGTGAGTTGTTACAAAATAATTTTAATGTACCCAAAATATAATAGATAATAATAAATGGTAAATACTATTACCATTCTTACTTGTACTTCCAACAGTCTGCTTGGTTCAAAGCTGGCAGTTTGATATGAGTCATAATATAGTCCAGGAATGTTATTTAGAAAACTTTAAGTTTTATTCCCTTTATTGAACACAGTAATTTCTTTGTCATCGTCACCACAATATATAGGTCTGATCATTTCACAAACAAGCCTGCGCGTATTAAAGGAAAAGAGAGAATCTGCATTCTTATCCCAAATTTCCCCTCTACAATTCTGTTGTGCGGTCCTAGGCAAGTAAGTACAATTCTCCATGTCTTTGGGGAGGAAGGGCCGAGGGCTTATCTGCAATATCAAGGCTACCTCTGTGTCATTATTTCCAAGAGAAGAGCAAGAGTGACTGCAATATTGTCCCTCAAGTACTTGGCATTCCTTGGAAGAAAACACGATGTAATTGGACTTTAATAACGTGGATGAAAATGTATCCTAGGGCCATAAAATGTTTCTCTACAACATTAGATCTAGGCGAGTTATTATGATTACCTCTTAAGAAGTATTTGGATTAACGGATATGTGATTATAAAGTCCATTACAAAGGCAGAATTAGAAGGGAGAGGTACAGAAAAGTACCCTGATATTTCAGTGCTTTTTATTCCTGGACATTTTAGGCAGAGAAGTTCTTTTATCATTCATACTGCCAGGCCCAGTGGGGGAACGGCTGAACAAGGAGACCTGCCCTGAATACTATTATATTTCTGCCTCCCTACTTCCCTGGATGATGCGTTAGAAGCTTGCTTAAAGGAACTCCTTTCTGTGGCCATGCACGATGGTTGATGTTAGGTGTCAACATGACTAGTTAGAGGGATGCCTACATGGCTGATGAAGCATTGTTTCTGGAAACATCTCTGAGGGTTTTTTCAGAGAAGGTTGGCATGTGAGTCAGTGGACTGAGTGTGGAAGATCTGTGCTCAGTGTAGATGGGCACCATTCAATCAGCTGCGGGCCCTGATGGAACAAAAGGTGGGAAAAGGGTGAATTCTCTCTCTTTTCAGGAGAGGGATGCCCTCCTTCTCCCACCCTCAGGCATCAGAACTTTAGGTTCTTCAGCTTTTGGACTCTGGGACTTGCACCAGCAGCCTCCCAGCACTCTCGGGCCTTTGGTCTTGGACTGAGTGTTACACCACTGGTGTTCTTGGTTCGCAGGCCTTTAGACTTGGACTAAGCCACTCTGCTGGCTTCTTTGTTCTCCATCTTGCAGGTGGCCTATTCTGGGACTTAGCCTCCATAACCACGTGAGCCTATATCTCCAATAAACCCCTCTCATCTATCTATCATCTATGTATGTATGTATCTACCCATCTACCATATTGGTTCTGTCTTTCTAGAGAACCCTGACTAGTGCACTATTATAATACGTAGAGGTAAGGGCAGTAATGTGGGAATCAACTCACTTGGAATCAACCCGTTCAGCCCCCACCTGCTACGTGATTCATACAGCAAACATTAAAGTACTTTCTGTGCTAGGTGTTTACAGATATAGAAATAAATACAACATGCTTCTTGACCTCTGCTGAAAGTAGTCTAGTGGAGGAGACAAGATGTGTATAAATATATCTGCTCATCTCCTAAAGCATTTTGTGGCTCATTTCCCACAGCTGATTATTCTCTGCCAATTGTGTAATAGTAATCTTGTCCTTCCTCCGCCACTCCACCTCACTGCTGTTGGTGGGCTTAGGGATGGAGTTTTGGATCTAAGACATTTTGGATACTGAAGCATTAGTAGTGGTTTTCTAGAGACTTCTGGGGGAAGGAAGCTCTTGGTCTGAAGAGATCATCTAATGCCAGTAGGTACACCAACCTTAGGGTGATGTTAACCTGCCAACCACAGAGCAGAGAGAGGGAAGGACATTGTTCCCTGGATGATATAAACACACAGCTGGTTGAAGCAAGCCGAAGCCTCTTTGCTCTGTCTCTGGACTTCATGTTACATGAACTAATAAATGACTTTATTGCCTAACCTAGCCTGAACTAAATTTTCACTTACTTATAACCAAAACCATCCTGACTAAACACTGATTTAATTTAATGCTTTCCACATTGCATAATCATGAGAGTCTCCTCAGATTCTTGTTTGAAACCCAGATTCTTGTTAACTCTTACAGAGATTGTGACCCGCTACTACTAAGATGGGACCCAGGAATCAGGGCTTGTAAAAAGGGTGTCAGGTGATTCTTATGTTCAGTCTTATTTCAGATCATTGTTCTGACGGCTATAATAAAGAGAAGAATTAAGTGCAGCCTTAGCAATCGACTCAGCCTGGAGGGCTTAGAAATGGTCTTTTCATCAAAGGGACATTTGAGCTGCATCTTGATAAATGAGTGGGGGCTTGCCAGGCTGAGAGGAGGTGGAAAGATGTTCCCCACAAAGAAAACCCCAACAAAGTACTTACCTCTAAGGCCTTTGTCTCCTTACCTAAAATATGAGAACATTAGGAAAGAAGAATCAGGAAAGAATATTAGGAAAGAATACTCTGTTTCAATGATAACTTT
The DNA here is from genome assembly GCA_004363605.1 of Indri indri. NCBI lineage: Eukaryota > Metazoa > Chordata > Mammalia > Primates > Indriidae > Indri > Indri indri. The sequence goes on along the minus strand of RJWJ010015004.1, from coordinate 19,143 downwards.
GGAAAGTGGGAAACTTCGGTGCCCTTTGCTTATCGGCCTACCTCAAAATGTTCAATGCAGTGACTGGTGAGATTTTCTTTATGAGAACTTCTTTCTATGGGAAAAGTGAAAATATTTTACAGGCTCTGTCATAATACAACTGTCATGCAGGCACAGACACTGTGTTTCTTGTTCACTTTAGTGTCTGTGTCACCTTTCAGGGTATCCGGCCCTTACGCACTCAAATGTGGTGAGGGCGTACCTAAACTGAATGAAGTTTATTCAAGTGCCCGGTTTCATATAGGATTAATCTCATGTGTAAACTGAATAATACTTCAATTATAGCGATACTAATATTAATGATGTTAATATTGGAACTTACCTGACCATTTATATTCTTAAATCATCCACTCATTCAACAAATATCTATTAAGAATATTTTAGGTATCAGGTCCTATTCAGTGCAGTAGGGTTAAAGCAGTGAACAAGAATCCATACCTCATAGCTTTGCATTCTAGCAGCAGAGTGGGGATATCTTTTTCATCTCTAATCTACATCTAGGTTTCATTGTCCATAATTCAAAAAAAAAAAAAAAAAAAGGAAAAGGAATTTCCTGTCTTTATCAGGTCACTCATTTTGCCAAACTTGTGACACAAACCAGAGCTCACTATTTATTCCTTCACAGAGAGTTTGCGACGCTCTGTGAGACTCTCTTCAAAGGAGCAGGTAGCGTGTTTAAGTTTGTGCTGTGTGTCCTGCTCCTCCCGGGTCTGCGAGGAAATATCTGAGACCTATAAGTTACTGTGCATGTCTTAAGGAAAACGTCGCTCCTTTGTCTCTGCACTCCCTTACCTATCTCCCCACATAAGAAAACGTAAAGACAAGCAACCTTCATAAAAATAGACTCCGCGCATTTGGTTCACAGTTCCATGAACCTAGAACAATAGCAGGATAGAACTAACGTTCAATAAATATGAGCTCACTAAATTGATAAAAGAATCATATGGTCCTTGACATAGCCCCTTTTCTACGCATGCATTAAAAATGTCTCTTTCTAAGGCTACATCATGTTTGAGATAGTGCCTTTCTTGGTTCAAAAAGCCAGGAGTGGTTTTTGTAACATCAGAAGCTCAATGTCTTTACATATGAATGAAAAAACTCATTTATCTAGAGATCACTTTCCAGGAGCACTCATTAATGTAAACACAGACCAAAACTAGTAACCAAGACTAAGGTGAGTCTAAGTGGTCAAAAAAGGATGCCCCTAGTTCGTGCAGCTTTGATGTGCTAATACTTTACCCTTTGCTTTGTTCTTAGATACTCTTTCAAAGGAGCTACACTGTATTTATAATAATAACAATCAGGACAATGACAGCAACAACAGGAATAGTAACAGCAGCTACCCCTTCATGAGAATTTACATCCAATACCTTATTTCATTTTCCCACAAACTCTATGAGATAATTATAATTATGTCCATTTTAAAATGAGGAAATTGACGTTGAAAGAATTTAATTTGTTTTTTCAATGTCAAAAAGGTAATCAATACAGAAACAAGAATGTGGATGTTTTTCTATATCTACCTATCTATCTCTACACTATAATCTTTGCCCTCAAATATCTGATTCCCCAACTCAAAATAGCTTATAAATGGAGAGAGTCATAGATAAGACACATCAACACACACACCCACACACACACACGCATACACGCACACGCACACACAGAAAACCCACAAAACAAAAATACATAGCAGTTCTGGATATTTTATTGTAGAGGCAGACAATACTCCATCCCTCAGTGGCTTCTAGGATACCACATTAATTAAGGTATATAAAGATATTTCTCAATAATAAAGCAAAAGTGAAATTCCATTGATTCCTTTTGCCTAAGTGTAAGTGGAAGAGATAACTGCATTTTTGAAATACATCTAAGCAAAATTATTAAAATTAAAAGTTTGAGTACTTAAACTAAACATAAGGTATCTGGAAAATTTGCTTATACTAAATAGCTCATTTGTGGCTGTAGTTGATGTCTCTATTATCACTATTGCTATATGCATCTACTGTACATCCATGACATTTTTTAGCACAATCTACAAGGATATCTATATCTCATGGTGGACATATGTATACAAGGTTGACCAACTGAATAGATAAAAAATAATAAAGAATAGCTGATTACATGGTCATGACTGAGCCAAACTCAGTTTTGAATATCATTGTCTAAATACTCAACGGTTTTAAGAGCCACATTCCTAGATGTTATTTTTCTTTCCACTGAGGCAACTTGAACATATAAGTATTTCTTATTGAACATTAGCAATAAAAGAAGGTACTTTTTTCACCCTATTTATGACACTGTGCTTGGTCTTAGATTCCATCACTGACAAAATCACTGATGGTCAACAAACAATAATAATCAAAGTCAGTTTTGCCATCGTGGCAAATAAATGAGGAAAGAGAGGAAAGAGCAATGCTGTTGCACGTAAGCCCAGCAAAATCATTCCTGGTGGTTTGGGGATATGAACTGAACTGTTTTGAGCACCTTGCTTTTTTCCTTTTTCTAAATAAATTTATTTGTGAAATGGCATTGCTAACCATATTGGGTAAATATACCAGTTTAATACCCCCTCATGAATAAAATCTATTTTTTTCCATTGGAAAACACTCCCAATTCCTTCACTGGATACGTTTTTCACAATTTTCAGTGTCTTTAACCTCTATCACTGTACTTGCACCTGGCCAACAGCCTCTTACCCATATCCACACACACCTCGCTCTAGGATGAGGTGCTGCTTCCAGGTCGAGGAATGACAGAAGACAGAATCACAGGTCTCATTTTTTGATACAACCAGCACTACTTCAGAGAAGAGTGACAGCAATTTGCTCTCAACTGAAGGCAAATATTTGCTGTTATAAAAAAAGGATTTTTTCATCTTTAGGCAAATATATTTGCTGGCTTCTTGGGTTCCTGCTACAATACCTTGGGCTTTCTGTAATCCAAAACAAATTCAGCTTTCCTTTATCTTTTTATGTGTCAACTTTGTGTACAGAAGGAAGCAACTTTCCAAACATTTCCTGAGATTGTTGATATTTTCTCTCATTTGCCTCTCAGAGTTTTTTTTTTTTTTTTCTTTTCTTCAAACCTGCATGTGTGGTGTCCTGATGTAACCAAATTACAAAGTCAAGGATTAGTCAGTGACAAAATTGAAGAAAGGAGATATATTAAGAGTCTAGAGAGATAGTTCTCTTGGAAAATATGCTTTACACTAAACAGGAACACATGGGTCCCCTGTTGTGCTAAGTTATCACAAAACAGCCTTAAGTGAAAACAAAAAATGTAATCTTATGTCAAATGACATTTTTTTAAGACGGGCAACAGAATGGATTTTTATTATTTGTTATACTTTTTACCCTTCAGGTTCTTTACTAAAGTTTTATTCTTTTTCAATACCTTCCATTTTATTACAGTTACTTTAGCACGGCGTATTACATTGTTTTGACTTCATTTGTTGTCATTTTGGTGCTTTGTTCTGTTTTTGCCAGAGTTGAAGCTGGGAATTGTTCCGTATTTAATCTGACAGATAGGCCTGGCAAGTCCTGGAGCACTTAGCTCAGTACTCAAAGATGTACCCTTGTATGCCACACATGTCCTGTGTGTGTCAAAACTTGACTTTTGAAGAACAATCCAACCCACTGTCCTCTAAGCCAGAGGAGATTTTTCAGATCAATTTGGTCTTCTTTGGAAAAAAGTTAGTTTTCTCAGTAACCAAAGAAGAGGCTTTTCACAATTAGACATTGTCCTTCAGTGTCGTGTCTACTTACCATTTTCCCTTCATTTGAGAACGGAGATATTGATTAAAACTCTGCAGTTGTAGATTTCTGTGGACTCCATGTCTCCCAGCAAGATATTGTCTGCAGCATGGGAGAATTGTGGCTCACCGGGAATCCTAGCCTTATTACAAAAATCTGCCCCGGCTGCCACTTACAGAAAATTACTACGTGCCTTTTTAAGTTCTCCGGAAGCAGAACCTGCAATGAGGATTCACTTGCAAGTAATTTATTGCAGTAACACTCCCAGTATAAACTGGTGAAAGAATAAGCAAAGTAAGGCAGGGAAGGGGAAGAAGTTAATTAAGGATGTGATTTCAGGCGTAGTCTAATCTCCCCTTGATCCTATGGGGAGCTCTGGAGTGTACTTTACACCTCGCAAACTTCACAGTTTGCCAAAACTCCGAGCACGGGCGCTGGTCGTTCTTCACTGTCTCTGAGTCAGGCATTGGCTACTAGTCCCTTGGAGGCGTGTGAGCTCACAGCCAAGCAGGGGAAGGTGGCTGTCCTAAACAAAGGTCATTTAACTGAAGAGAATAGCAAGTACAGGCCATTTGAAACAAAATCCATGGAAACTTTAGGCAAATGTGTAGATTTGATAAAGGGATTCCAAGGGGAACTTGGAAGAGCATTAACTGTTTGCTACACCATGTGTACATCTTCCAATATTTGCATATATTTTGTATGCTGTTCAGTGTCAAAAAATGCATTATAAATCTTTCCCAGAGCTGTCCAATAGAAATAAAATGTGAACCAAGGATGTAATTTTAAATATTCTAGCAGCCACATTAAAAAAGTAAAAAAAAGATAAAATTGATTTCAATAATATATTTTATGCAGTATAGAGAAACCTGTAATTAATAAAAATATTAATGAGATATGTCACTTTCTGTTTTTGTATGTAGTCTTCAAAATCCAATGTGTATTTTGTATTTCTTGTATATCTCAGTTTGGACTAGTCTCATTTCAAGTGCTCAATAGCTACGTGTGGCTAGGGGCTACTGCATTGGACAACACAGAGCTGGCTGGGTTCTTTTCTTGAGCTGAAATTTTGGGCTTTAACCAAGTGCTACAGTCAGAAGAACTAATGTGTTAAACTTAAAATAAATTAGTTTTATATTATACTATATACTGCATACCATAAATGTACTATTCTTGAACCATCTTACCTTTTCTGAAAATAGCCCACGTCTTCCATAAGTGAACTCCCTATGGCTACCTTTATACAATGTGACTATCCAATTGGAGATGGATTTGACCCAAACTAGGCCAATCCTATGTACTTTCCTAAGGATTGGGTACATGCCCAGTGGCTTTACGGCTCCTGATTCTGGCACTCTCTGAATGTTGGTTTCATTTCTGCCCTTAGCTTAATGAAATTGACTGTGAATATAAATAAATTCTTTGTTTTTATTTAAGTTGCTTGACTAGTATGAAAATAGGTACTCGAAGTACAGAGATACTGTGAGCCTGACTGAGTCAAGGCAAAAGACAATGAATCTCACGCATGCTGGACTTGGAAGCCAGTAGACCATGAAATGACATTGATGGTCACTGTCTTAAGCCCTAGTCCAGTAGAACTCCTTGATCAGAATTTAGGGGACTTGGATACAAAATGTAAGAATGTTACATCTTGGAAACGCCAGAAAGTTGCAGCAGGACAAATAAACAGGATCATCTAGCTGGAAGGAGATAAAGCAAATCTGTGTTTATATCCTTTTTGCCCTAGAGTTTATTCTCAACATAGCAGCCATAATGCTTCTTTTAAAATACAAGTCAAATCACGGCATTCCCCTCCTCGAAAAAAAAATATTCAAATGGTTCCTGAGTGAGATATTACTCAGAATAAAAGCCAGAGTCCTTGAAATGCCCCATAAAACTCTACAGACTCTGACCTCTAAATATTTCTCTGGCATTATTTCTTGTTACTACTGTTCTTTCTCACTCCACACAGTACCATTTGTTGTGGCTCATACATGCCAAGTATTCCCCTACTGTGGAGCCTTTGCAATGACTGGGCCTCTTTAGACTACTCTCTGCTTCCTTCCTTCACCATGTTTAATACATTTCTCAAGTATTACCTGTCAATTAGTCCTGGCCTGACTGACCATTCTCTTAAAATTATAACCCTCTCTCACTGGCATTACTACCAAAACCCTCTTACCCTATTGTACTTTTTTAAAAACTAATACACCATATGATATATATTTGCATATTACATAGTGTATATTTTTAATGTGCTATTTATTATGTGTATGTATTTTTATGAAATTACTAGAAGAAAGCATTGAACAAACTCTTCAGGACATTGGTTTGGGCAAAGATTTCTTGTGTAACACCTCAAAAGCACAGGCAACCAAAGTAAATATGGACAAATGGTATCACATCAAGATAAAAAGCTTCTACACAGTAAAGGAAACAATCAACAAAGTTCAGAGACAACACACAGAATGAAAGAAAATATTTGTAAACTATTCGTCTGACAAAGAATGAATAAGCAGAATATATAAGGAGCTCAAACAACTCAAGTAAAACCCCAATTTGACTGAAAAATGGGCAAAAGACATTTCTGACAAAAGGACATGTCTGAATAGACATTTCTCAAAAGAAGACATACAAATGGCCAACAGGTATATGAAAAAAATCCTCAACACCACTAATCATCAGAGAAATGCAAATCAAAACTACAAGGACATATCATCTCACCCCAGTTAAAGTGGCTTTTATCAAAAAGACAGGCAATGATGACTGCTAGCCAGAATGTGAAGAAAAGGGAACTCTCTTACACTGTTGGTGGAAATGGAAATTAATATAGCCACTATGGAGAATAGTATGGAGGTTCCTCCAAAACTAAAAATAGAACTACCGTATGACCCAGCAATCCCGCTGCTGGGTATATATCCAAAAGAGAAGAAATCAATGTATTGAAGAGATATCTGCACTCCCATGTTTATTGCAGTAGTATTCACAATAGTCAAGTTATGGAATCAATATGGATGAATGGATAAAGAATATATGGTACATACACACACAATGGACTATTACTGAGACATAGGAAAGAATGAAATTCTGTCATTTGCAACAACATGTATGGTACTGGAGGTCATTATGTTAAGTAAAATAAGCCAGCCATAGAAAGAAAAATATTGTATGTTTTCACTCATATGTGGGAGCTAAAAAAGAGTTGAACTCATGGAGGTAGAGAGTAGAATGATGGTTACTAGTTGCTGAGAAGGGTGGTGGGGAACAGAAGATAAAGAGCCTAATGGGTACAAAAATGCAATTAGATGGAAAGAATAAGATCTAGTGTTTGGCAGCACAATAGGCCAAGTATAATTAGCTATAATTTATTGTGTATTTCAAAATAACAAGACTGGAATTGGAATGTTCCTAACACATAGAAATGATAAATGCTTGAGGTGATGAATGCCCCAATTACCTTGATTTGATCTGTATTCATTGTATGCATGTATCAAAATTCCACATGTACCCCATAAATATGTGCAATCATAATACATTCATAATAATTAAAAATTGAAAAATAACAAACACAATTGATAAATTGGACCACATCAAGACTAAAACCTTTTCTTCTTTAAAAGATTCCAATTAGAGAAAATTAAGCCATAGAATATGAAAAATTCTGTAATGTCTGTATATGACAAAGGAGTTGTATCTAAAACACAGAATAATACTCCTAGCACTCAATAGAATAAAGATAGAAATAATAAATCAGAAAAAATCTGAACAAATACTTCATTAAAGAGATATACAAACAGTTAATAAGCACTTGAAAATACACTTAGCTTCATTAATCATTATGAACACACATTTTATAATAGTTTAGCACTATACACACACAGGATGGCTAAAATGAAAAAGAACAACATACCAATTGTTGGCAAGGATTGCAACAACTATAACTCCCAAACATTGCTGGTGGGAAGGTACAGCACTTACAATCCAACTGAACAATTCTCCCGCTTGTAGATATTTAGCCGAGAAAAATGAAAATATGTGATCATAAAAATATTTGCCCATAAATTTTCATAGCAACTTTGTTCAGAATAGCCAAAAAAAAAAAAAAAAAAAAAAAAAAAAAAAAAAAAAAAAAAAAAAAAAAAAAAAAAAAAAAAAAAAAAAAAAAAAGGAAAGGAAACAACTCAAACATCGACAAGTGCATGGATAAACAGGCTGTGATATACTGTTTTCATACAATGGAATGCTGCTTGATGATAAGAAGGATTAACTACCAATACATGGAACAACATAGATGTGTCTGTCTGAAATAATTATGTTTTCAGAGAAGCCAGACACCAAAGGGTATATTCTGTATAATATCATTTATATAAAATTCTGTAACAAACAAAATGAATCTAAAGGAGTATAAAATATCAAAGGTTACCTGGGGCTAGGAACTGCGTGTAGGTGAGGGAATAAGAACAGGGTATGAGTGCGGGGACATACCCCCTTCTAGTGCTTGTGAAAGTGTAATAGAAATCTTGTTTATATTAATTGTGTTCGTAGTTAATTCTGTGTATACATTTGTCATATCTCATCAAACTGTATGCATAAAATTTTATTGTAAGTAAACTAGAATTTAATGAAATTAATTTTTAAAAATACAAGAATAAATTAGACATCTAAGAATTTTGGAATGAGCTAGGTTTCTTTGGCTCAAATCAATTAATCCCAGGTTGCATAACCTCATAAAGACCTGGGGATGGGGATCAAAAAACTGAGCTGGAATTAAGAAAATTAGAAAGCTGATTCAGTAAGACCCTTAAACTACAATATAGAAGACTTTGTAGCCCATGTGGCAGAGGTTTACCCGAGGCAAGAGAAGGATTTATTTCCAAATCAAGACAGTAGTTAAAACACGGTGTAGCATGTTGTAAGTTATAGTGGTTCTAGCAGATTGACCAGAGAAAAAATAGGCCAGACTCCCTTATTTCAGAGGAGAAGGAAGATTCTGGAAGGAAACCGTAGTAATCTTTATGTAATCTGTTACACTGGTGGCTCTTGGGTCTTCCCTTCCATTTCAATTTGGGCTGGACCTGTGACTTGCTTTACTAATAAAACTGCAGCAGAAGTAATTCTGGGTAATTTCCAAGATTGGACCTAAAGAGTTATCTAGCTTTTACCCTTACTTCTGGAATGTTCCTTCTCAGAAGAAAGACACTATATAAAAGGTATGACTATTCTGAAACCACCATGCTGTGAGGAAGCCCAACCTATCCACAAGGAGGATGGGGGCATATGCAGTACCAGGAGGGCTAGACGTGTGTGAAACCTTCTTGTACCTTTAAAATAGCCCAGACACTTGCTGAATGTAGCCAAGCGAATGACCCAAGCCAAAGACATATGGAACAGTAGAATTGCCAAGCTGAACCCTGGGCAAATTCCTGACTCACAGGGTTATGAGAAAATAAAATGATGTTGTTCTAAGTCACTATGTCTTGGAGTTTTTTGTTATGCAGTAATAGATATCTAAAACTGAAATTGATGCCTGCACACAAGGTGATGCCATAACACACATCTAATATATGTGACATTGCCATTGGGATATAGTGGAGAACGGGTACCTAAAGGGTAACAAGAAGCCTGTTACTGGGTAATAGAAAGGCATGAAGACGTTTTCTGTGGTTTGAATGTGTCCCCCAGATTTCATGTATTGGAAGCTTAATCCCCAGTGTGATTCCATTGAAAGGCGGGGCCTTTAAGAGAGGATTGGATCATGCGGGTTGTACTCTCAGGAATGGAGTAACGGATACATGGGTTAGTGGATTAATGGGTTATCATGGGAGAGAACTGGTGGCTTTATAAGAAGACTTAGAGAGACCTGAGCTAGTATGCTTAGCCCCCTCACTATGTGGTACTCTGTGTTGCCTTGGGCCTCTTCAGAGGCTCCCCACCAACAAGAAGGCTCTCACCAGATGCAAACCCTAGATGTTGGACTTCTCAACCTCCCTAAGAGTAAGAAATAAATGTCATTTCTTTATGTATTTCTCAGTTTCAAGTATTCTGTTATAAGCAACAGGAAACAGACTAATACAAAATGATAAATAAAGGTTAGAGGAAAGGTGATTCATGTTATATAGTGCCAGATTATTTGGAAACACTGTCACCTTTGGTAACTTAGATGACACAAAATGTACTCAATGAATTTGTACATCTAGCTAGGGAGATGTCCACAATGAGCGGTATACATGCCAACTGCGTTTCTCTGGCTGTGCTTGGTAATAGCGGGAGACAAACTAAAGAATAAATTGCTCAGTTTTCGAGTAGAATCTAGATGGGGAAAAAATTCCAAATCTGAACTCACTAGTTTGGAAAATTAAACTCTTTTTCATCCCTAGCTTCCTAAGCAAGTAAAGATTCTCAAAGTAAGAATTAGCCTCAGGAAAAGACCAAATCCTAGGCTCTGTCAGTGAAAGATGGTCTCAGGGTCAAAATCAAATCAGAAATGCAACTGTAAATCCTTTGTTGAGGCCTCAGAAAGAATTAATGTAGTGCCTTGTAGACTCGGCTAGATAAAAGGACAAAAACAGAGTGTCTTTTGTCTTGAAGATATTTGAAGGTGTGCCTTTTGTCTGATGAAGTAAACACTGACATGATTCATAGAAAACCTATGAAGATTTTTAATATAATTATATTGATGGCAACATTAGCAGCTTGCACTAAAAGTGATAGGGACATTTCAAAATGACAAGAGGCTTCTGGATATCTTACCTATAGACAGGAAGTAGACTGAGAAAACCACTTAGGTACCAATATAGGCCATTTCATATTTAAAAGGAGGAATGATTCTCCAGTTCCCTGATTGCCATCTAAAAAAATAAAAATACAAGGAAGAATGATGCAAAGGGCAGAGCCAACACACACACACACACACACACACACACACACACACACACACACACACACTTTCCAAGAATTAGAACTGAGCCCTAACCGAGGAATATTTCTGGTCCCTGGGATAAGGAAATTAATGATATGTGCCTTGGAAGATTGCACAATTTCTACAAACCAGTGGCTGGCATGCATCTTTTTAAATTTATTTTTTAATTCCTTTTGTATGGGTATGTCCACTGCAGTTATTCTACTTCTATGTCTATTTCTGCATTATACCCTTGGGTGTGTACAATTAATTTACAAGTCTTCATATTAAAAAGATGTATACTCATTGAGTTGACCCTGAGGAAGAACATGCAACAAACTGCATGTGCGATTGAGTTTTAGAAGACAATATTTTGGACCTCAAGCCCAAGCATGAAGTTAAAATAGGGGTCACACTTTTTGGCTCATGTGGAGTGGGATGTGAATATATTCTGCATGTGGGAAGAATGTACATAATTATAAACCAGAGGGCGGGTGGTAGAACTCTGCTACATTGGTGGTACTCGATGAATCCTAGCTGCTGTTGATATTCATGCTATTGTCCTTTCTTTTTTTTAAAAAAAGGCCTGGACTAGGGTGAGACAAAGTAAGTTCCTAGGGCACAAAATTCAAGCGAGATCCACTTATGTGGATCCATTCACTCAGAGCTGTGTACAAGCCACCTTACTTGTCTGACCCTAGTCCTGACCCTTTTCTGGAATCTGGTCTCATACAGTGACTTGCTTTAATAAATGGAATGTGTTGGAAGTGACCCTGTGTCAGTTCTGGGCCTAGCCTTATAATGCCTAGAAGCTATTGCTTTTGTGCTCTGGGCACCTTGAGCCTGCATGCAGGAAGTCCAGCTACACCACTGTCAAGAGCACATGGAGAAACAAACTGGACACTTCACAATGGCACAGGAGAGGCTCTGAGACTTCAGGGGCAGAGGAAGATGCCCAGCTCCCAGTTGACCTGCCGGCTGAATGCAGTCACAGGAGCGATCACTGGCAAGACCAGCCAAGCCCTACCTACAAGTTAGAATCATGTGCAGATAAAATTGTTATTGTTTTAACCCACTAAGTTGTGGCATTTGTTAGGTAGCAATAGCAAACCAGAACAAAAACCAACCTTATCTGTTTTGGATGCTCTAATGGCTTAAGCAGCTGATATAAATCATCACAGGAAATAGCAGAGTAAAGAATCACATAGGACATGGCAGCTGGAAGGCTAGAAACATCTGAGATTTTCTTGCAGATTCCAAGATGTAGGTGGGCTAGAGGTGGAGAAGATGGGGTCAAAGAAAGATGAGAAATGTTGTCTTCTCACTAAGTCACTCATTTTTTTTTTTTTCTTTTTTTGAGACAGAGCCTCACTCTCTTGCCTGGGGCGAGTGCCGTGGCATCAGCCTAGCTCACAGCAACCTCAAACTCCTGGGCTCAAGCAATCCTACTGCCTCAGCCTCCCAAGTAGCTGGGACTACAGGCATGCACCACCATGCCCGGCTAATTTTTTCTATATATATATTTTTAGCTGTCCAATTAATTTCTTTCTATTTTTGGTAGAGACGGGGTCTCGCTCTTGCTCAGGCTGGTCTCGAACTCCTGAGCTCAGGACTATCCGCCCTCCTCGGCCTCCCAGAGTGCTAGGATTACAGGCATGAGCCACCGCGCCCGGCCACTAAGTCACTCTTTATCACTGATCAGGTTTGGCCTGGAGGCTACTTATCCAATAGTGCTAAATATATGTAAGTTGGTGTTATTAACATAGCACAAAGAAAAAATAAATGACAGGTCAGGGGTCTGATTGGTTTATGCAGCACAGAGCACTTATGGTGTTTGTCCTCTGCAACAGACTTTTCAGTAGACAGGCACAGCCCCATCAGAGATTTAGCGCAATAAACTAGGACCTAAATTTCTCTATATCAAATGTCTCAGCACTTACATGGTGTTGAACATATGGTGCTGAAGGCACTAGGACCCTGCGCCAACATAAGCACAACCTAGGCATCTTGCAACATCCAGACTTTGGAGACTTGCTTCTCCCCTGCTGTGATTCTATGCCTGGCTCTAGAAGTATTGTGCAAATTATAGGACCTGGGGAGTCTAAACAGTAAGTGAATGTAAATGAATGTGGCCTCTCAGGAAATAAAAAATACAGGCTCATTATTTTGTTTTTCAATCCAGAAAAGAACACATTTTGAAATGGCAGTTTCTGGCAAGAATAAAATAATATTAATAATAATGATAGCTCTGCCCAAGTCAATTTTCTACAAGTGGCACTATCTGAAAGGAGCTGGCAAAGTAAGGGAACATCAGCCTATCTCAAGCACAGCGACCTCCAGGCAACTTGTCATGAATCTATCACCAATGGGCCTTTTACCAACAGCATTTATTCAGCCTATTTATCCCATGAGGTGTTTGGGGCACAACTGTACCTCTGATATAGGCACAAAATGTATTGTTAAAGGTTGAGTAATATATAAGGTGATATAAAAATGTTCCATTTTAAACATTTCCAAATTGGCCAATTTCCTTGATCTTTAAAAACATTTTCAAAGCACTATGGCAATGGAAACATTTTGCTATCTTTAAAATGCATAGACAGGATTCATCTTGGAGATGGCTATGCTATTAGAATACTTTATGGATGCCATTTCTGCAGGCTACTGGTACTTGGAGAGCTTAACAAATGGTGCCAAGAATATTTGCTGGGTTTGCTCAGCTATTTAGGTCGCTTTCCTGGGCTCCTTGCTGTAGGAGGTTCAAGTTCATAAGAGACCCCGCTGAGCTGAGATCTCTTATGAGGTCTCTGGTCCTTTAAATCTTTGTTCAAAGCTCACCTCTCTTCAATTAGACTCAAAAAGACCACCCTAGTAATAATAAAACCTACTCCGGAGCTCCTTGTATTATTTATCCTCCTATTTCTGCTCTATTAAAAGAATCGATGAATTATTTACTTTTAACTGCTGATGAAATGCAAGCTCTATGAGGACAGAAGTCTTGATCTTCTATTTCACTGATGCATCCAAGTGTCTAGCACAATGCCAGCAGCTCAAAAAACATGTGTGGAATGAATAAATAAATAAGTGCATCTTTGTTAAGGCATTTCACTTCTCTGATATAGAAATCTTATGTCCTCAATGGAAATGATTATTCTAATTTCCAGGACACCTATTATGTATGTAATAAAGAATGCTTCCGTGCAAATCCAGTTCATGTTAAGTGAGACCCAAGAAGATTTGCTTTTTTAATATATATGTATACATTATGTGTGTGTATATTATATTACATACATACACACACACATACACACACACACACACACACACAGAGGCATCGGAGATATTGCAGGTTCAGTTCCAGACCACCACAAAAAGGAGAAAATCGCAATGAAATGAATCACACAAATTTTTTGGCTTCCCAGTACATACAAATCATATAAATGTTGTGTTTACACTATGCTGTAGTCAATTAAGTGTGCAATAGCATTATGTCTAAGAAAACAATGTACATACCTTAATTAAAAAATACTTTATTGCTAAAAAATGCTAAGGATGATCTGCGTCTTCAACAAGTCTTAATCTTTTTGCTAGTGGAGGGAGAGAGGCAGGGAATGGCCTGTCAGCGGAGCAGTAAGAACACACAACATTTATCAGTTAAGTTTGCTGTCTTTTATGGACACCAGTCATGGCACCTCAAAACAATTACAATAGTAACATCAAAGATCACTGATTACAGATCACCATAACACATATAATAACAATGAAAAAAGTTTGAATTATTGTGAGAACTACCAAAATGTGAACAGAGACACAAAGTGAGCACTTGCCATTGGGAAAGTGGTGCAGATAGACATGCTTGATGCAGGGTTGCCATAAATCTTCAATTTGTAAAAAAACAAAATATCTGTGAAGTGCAATAAAGTGAAGCACAATAAAGTGAGATATGTCTGTAATCCCAATGAATAGCTCCATATATAGTAACACTGATATCAGATTTCAGTTAATTGACTTTCACCATAGAAATTTTCTCCAAGGATGTTCAAGCTATTGGTTTACACAACATGTACCTGCATAATAGGATTGAACTAGCACGATTCATTCACACATTTGTTAAATATACACTTATTAAGAATCTACTATTTATCCAACACTGGGTTAAGTCTGTGGATGCAGAAATAAATCAGTTATCTTTATGTGTCCTCAAGGAGCTCACAGTCTGGTACAAGGCAAAGACATGCGCAAATATACACAGCAATAATAGAAGGCAACTTGTGCTATGAAGGAGGCAGGAATAGAATGCTGCAGGAGCTAAGAGAAGGAAGCCATATGTCCTGCTTGCCACAGAAAAGATGATAAATGAACTGGTTCTTGGAGGATGAACAGGAATTTCCCAGACAGACTGCATGATGAAGGAAGGAAGGCCAGAGGAAAAGCATTCTGGGCAAGGCAGACTCTGTGGGAAAGGTTGTGGGGTGGTCAAAGAATATTGGGCATTTGGAATGGAGCACAAGGTTTTGTGGAATACTGAATAGCTTGATAAAGCTTGGGAAAGGTCTCCCTGAATCTCTGCTCAAAAAACCCACCCAGCTTTTCTGTCTCCAAAACAAATCACTCGACTGTGGAAGCATCATCTACGGAGGCACATGCTTAGATGTGCTTATGATACATCCCATATGCATGTCATGTTTTTGCCCAGGTAGCTCCATGTTCTCAGTTTGATAAGTGCCTTAATTAAGCATGTAATGCGGTGTCTACAAATAGGAGCAGTAAATGATATAATATAGAACAAGGTCATTGGCAAGCTTCCTGTTAATAAATACACGATTTAAACAGAAACACACACACGCAAACACACACTCCTAAGACAAGTAAGGTTAAATGAGTTTTTGTCCTATGAGGATGTTGGGAGTGGTTGGTATATATGATATAAAAGGTGGTTTGGCGGTAACATCTGTTGCCATAAGTCTCATCGGGGCTCTCTGATTCGGCCTGGCTGGCTGGCAGATCAAACTGTCCTCTCTTGTATTGCCAAATGGACCTTCTTACTGTCCCTTGGACATACCCAAGAGTTTGCAATGGCTGTTCCCTCTACCAGGAATGTTCTTCCCCCTGAGGTTCACGTGCATTGCTCTCTCATCTGCTTTAAATAATTGCTCAAACGTCACTTTCTCACTGTGGTTCACCTTGACCATTCTATTTAAAATAAAAATTATTTTCCTACACCACTATCCCATGGCCACCTCCCTTGGGCTCTGGCATTGCCAATTGTTCTCTAATTTTGTTCCACAGGTGGTTATCGATATCACATGTTTCAGGGTTGTTTCAAGGCCTGCTAAAAGGGAAGAGGTGGGGAGATAGAAAAGATAGGGTTTAGATCTCCAGCATTTATTTTAATTTAGCTCCTTCTTTATAGTTTTTATGTCCTTTGACTCAATGGAATATATCATTTCAAGTGTTCCAACGCTTTAAAAAGTTAGAAAATGACTAGTAGAAAAAAGCACACAGAACTAAATTCAGGAAACCTAGATTCTGGTCCTACATCTTTTATAGACAAACTGTGTGTGAACTTATGAATGTCATGCTCCTACTTTGTAATTGTGAGATGACCGACAAAATAATGGTGTCTTGGCTCTATTCAAATGGATTTTTTCTGTGATTCTGAATAGTTGAGCATATTCTCTGCTACTGCAGAACAAAGACGTGGCTGCTCCTGAAATGGTAATTATCATGAAACAAAGACAAGAGCAAGGATGGATATTAACTAGGTGTGGGGAGATGCATTCATAAATCAAAAGAGCATGTTCACATAGGGACCAGCTGCCTGTGTATAAATATAGTGGGAAACAGAATGGAAACAGCCTGGATGCTAAAAGGTGAGAAGAAAGGTCTCTTTGGCTACTTAGAAGCAAATATAGGACAATATAGGAATTTTTAGAATCCAAAGAGAAGAATTTAGGGCCTGGCTTTCAAGTAATTAATCTGGTGAGGGTTAAAGTAATGTCCTGTGGCCAAAGTCACGTTTTGAGACCCATCCCACACTAGTAAGGCTTTCAGATATTTGGACCAACTTGTGTTTGTGCTTTTAATACCAAAAACAACAGCAGCTTTTCTTTAGAATGTACAGTTTCAAAGGAAATTGGATATCTTCTGACACACTCACAGGATCCCTGATAGCAGCTGTCATGAGCATCCTATTCCAAGTCCTGAGCACACAGTGATGAACATGAGCCTGCTCCTACTAAAAGGCAAAAGACAAATCAATAGAGAGTAACTTGAAACAGTGTAGACTTTCCCTGTACGTGTGATGGCAAAAAATTCCTATCAGCCTCTGTTAAGTTTAATTTCCCTCCTTTGATTATTTACTCATTTTGAAGGACTAAGGACAGCACTCTTGTCAGAACTAATTTATCCTTATCATACCACATTATTAATTCTAGCCCAAATGGTTTGATTTTAAAAGGTTGGGTGAATGACAGTTTACTTTTCACTAAGGGGAGCAAAAAAGGTTTTTTTAAACAAATGGTGCCTTAAGGGATCTTTTTTAGGATGTAGCCCCCAAATTCAGAAGCCGATGAAAAACCCTAAATTTTCTCCTGAGTTTATGATTTAGATATCAATATCATAAGTTGGATATCTGACTTACCAGATTATATTAGAAATAATTTTGATAACTGGGGATATGACTCATGATAGCAGCTGAGTAAGAGTTGATGGACTCACTAACAAAAGCAAAGGAGAACATAGAAATATTACAGATAATGATATTGTAGTACTTTAGCAATAAAAAATAAAGTCATAATAAAATGTTTATGAAATACACCTACTTTGAAATTGAAAAGAAGGAAGAGGAAAACAGTACACTATATAGCTCTAGGATAAAAGATAAAGTAATATATCCAGTTACAGTCTTAGATATTAATGCCAATTAGAATAACAAACACATACGAAAACTTAAGGAAGGTAGAAAAATATGTTTTTAGAAACATTCTCATGGTCTCAAATACTTTAATTATTGAGCTAGAAAAATGAAAATAAACTCTTCAGGCAATAACTCTGTCTCATGCCACCCACTAAATCTTTATGAGAATATAACAAATTACAAGATAATATTGGAAATTAATATATTAAAAAACTGAGAAATATAAAAGGATAAATTTATGCAAACTCTAAAAATAGTCAAACTTATAGAGATAATCAAGAGAAATTCAGAAAATTAAAAATGCAGAAATCCATACAGCAGCAAATACGGGAAAGATTTTAAAAAAATACTCCTATACAGTTGTATGAATAGCATTGGAAAATCTACATAAAATGGATTGTTTTTATACTTTGTCTCAAAATAGAAGAAGTAATTTAATAAATTTATTAAAAGGAAAGAATTTGAGGATGTTATTAAACACCTCCCCTAAAACTCTGGAGAGATTTAAGTTGTATAAAATCAATGGAACAGATAATGCTCATCCACTCTAAATTTTTCTGTATTGTAGAAAGCAATGGATTTCTTCTCAATTGAATTTATAAAACAATTACAATTTTCACAATGAATCATGAGGATTGCTCAAGAAAATATAGACTAATTTTTTTTAAGAATAGAAATGCAAAATATATTAATAATCTAAGCCAGCATTTTTTTTTTTTTTCTGAGTGTGGGTCCCTGGAATCAGACTGCCGGGGATTGAGTCCTGGCTCTGTTATTCATTAGGTTTATAACCTTAAGCTCTGGGTGTCTCAGTTTCTTCATCTGTAATATGGGAATAATAATAGTTGATGCTGTGAAGATTAAGGATGACTCATAGTAAGACCTCAATATTCGTCTCTATTTCCCATCTTCCTCAGGTAGTTCAGTGTTGTCTGTGACTAAAGTCACAGAAGAGATATGTACTGAATAGTAGCTGTTTAGAAGTAATTGTGTTATTTTTTTTCAGAATATTATGGGGGTACAAACGTTTTGGTTACATAAATTGCTTTTGTATAATTAGAGTCAAAATTGCAAGTGTTTCCATCACCCAGATGGTGTGCATTGCACCTGTTAGTTATAAATTTACCCGTCCCCTCCTCCTCCCTCCATCTACTTCATTTCTGTTGAGTTTTACTACCAAATGCGCTGGTGAGTGTTTATCAATTCCAATTTAATAGTGAGCACATGTGTGTTTGTTTTTTCATTCTTGCAATACTTCACCTAAAAGATGGTATCCAGTTCCATTCAGGTTGTTACAAAAGGTAGTTGTTTACCATTTTTTACGTCTGAGTAATACTCCATTGTATACATATACCACATTTTATTAATCCACTCATGTGCATTGGTGGGCACTTGGGTTGTTTCCACATCTTTGCAATTGTGAATTGTGCTTCTATAAACATTCAAATGCAGAATGTCTTTTTTTTTCTTTGGGTAAATATCTACTAGTGGGATAGCTGGATCAAATGGTAGTTCTACTTTTAGATCTTTGA
>RJWJ010015003.1:0-36945 GCA_004363605.1 Indri indri | reverse complement strand
ATATACTACTATTATAACTATATATTAATATTAATGTATATTAATATACATATGTAATTGTGTGCGTGTGTGCTTAAAAACTTTTAACGATACAATCAAAAAACTTTAAAGACTACTGGCTTAAGAGATGGCATTTGGATGAAATCTGACCTCATTATCTTTATTATCTTTATCATTATCTTTATTAAGTAACTGAAAGCTAGAATCATCATTTCATAATATCCTTACACATAGAATAGCAATTGTACTGGAAAGTGGGTTATTAATAAATAGTTATATCTAGAGCACCAGTATTTACAATTTGGGAAGCAGCACACCGCTAAGGCAAGTAAGGCAACCTATTGCGCCTAAGTTTCCTCACTGTAAAACACAGGTAATACTAGCACTTATTACATAGGGATATTTTCAGGATTAAATGAGATACTATGTACAAGAATTTAGACCAGTGCCTGGCATTTAATAAGTGCTCGGTGAGTGTTAACTAATACTAACATGGCTTTGGTTAAATTGGGAAAAACAAAGACGAAAACAAAACTAGCCTTGCTACCCACTGCCGCTTGCTGGCCAACATGGGTCAGTACACTGCAATCTACAGAGGGAAGCTAAACATAATAAATGCTTGGAGTAAGGAAAGATTTTCAGTGTTTAAGAAAACAATGCTTAACCTCAGAAAATTTTTGCAAAATAGTGTTGATAAAAATTAATTGTAATGAGGAGTCCGCGGCCCGAGCCCTGGACGCTTGCCATGGAGGGGGGTCACGAGCCACTGCTGGATGCTAAGTCCCAGGTAACCAACCAGCTTATAGATTTTCAGTGGAAACTGGGAATGGCTGTGAGCTCCAACAGTTGCAGATCTCTTAAGTACCCTTATGCTGCAGTGATGCTAAAAGTGGCAGATCATTCAGGCCAAATAAAGAACAAGTCCTTTGAAATGACAATTCCACCATTTCAGAATTTCTACAGACAATTCAAGGAAATTGCTGCAATTATTGAAACTGTGTGAAAACTGATAATTAATATGCTGTCATTATTCTAAAATCATGGGCCTCACTTTCTGCAACAAAACTGCATGAGGATCAAGTGGTATTTATTGAATGAAAATTATGCTTTTGTTTTTCCATTTTTTAAATAATAAAAAATCAGATAAACAGGAAAAAAATTAATTGTAATGAAATTAAGCAATTAGTGAGGAATATAGGAAAATAAATTAAATATCTGTTTAATTAATTAATACATTTTAGATGTTTAAAAAAATTTTAAAGCAGGACTTTTTTTTTTTTTTTTTGAGACAGAGTCTCACTCTCTTGCCTGGGGCGAGTGCCCTGGCGTCAGCCTAGCTCACAGCAACCTCAAACTCCTGGGCTCAAGCGATCCTACTGTCTCAGTCTCCCGAGTAGCTGGGACTACAGGCATGTGCCACCATGCCCGGCTAATTTTTTCTATATATATTTTTAGCTGTCCAATTAATTTCTTTCTATTTTTGGTAGAGACAGGGTCTCGCTCTTGCTCAGGCTGGTCTCGAACTCCTGATCTCAGAACTATCCGCCCGCCTCGGCTTCCCAGAGTGCTAGGATTACAGGCGTGAGCCACCACGCCCGGCCCAGGACATTTTAAATGGTAATGCTCCTAAGCAGAGCCCTTGAAAATGTATGGTGCAATAGAGCATGATTTTCCAATAAAGCAACTTGCTCCCTGAAATGACCAAATATGTATTTCAAGTTGTGCCTTGATGTTTGGGGGGTGGGAGGAAGTGTGATCTTGCTACTTGCAGATTATGCAATGACAATGCTATTGCATATTGGGTGCTCGCTACATGGCAAGTGCTTTCCATGTCACCTTTTTCTTTTTCTTTTTCTAACATGAAAATATTCGAACATATAGAAAGAATTGATAGAATAATATAATGAACATCCACATACATATTGCTCTAACATTTAACACTTTCTGTATTCTTATTTCTAAATTATTTAAAAATACAGATATCAAATATTTCACTCCTAAATATGCCATAATGCATGTCTAAATATAGAGACATTTTTCTATATAAGCACAATACCGTTATCACACCTAATAACAATTGTCTAATATCATCTAATAACCCAGTCCAAATTTAAATTTCTTCAATAGTCCCCAAGATATCTTTTATATCTGCTCTATTTAACCAGAATCAACTGAGAAGAAACCATGCATTTGGTTATTATGTCTCCTAAATTTCTTTTAATCTATTAATAGAACAGCCCTTCCTCAGTATGCCTTTAAAAAAAAAAAAATGACACAGACTTATTTAAAGAGACTAAGCCATTTGTTCAGTAGGATGTCCCACCATTTGTTCTGGGTTTTTCTGATTGTTTCCTCCTGATGTCATTTTATTCTTCTATCCTTGTAGTTCCTGAGACAGGAAGATAGATTTAAAAGCATGATTATGTTGAGGTTAAAGATTTTTGGAAACAATTCTTCATAGATGATGCTGGAGCTTCATCTTGCATCACATTGGGAGATCCTTAATATCAGGTTTGTCTACTTTTAGATTGATTTGAGTTAAGGCGGGAAGGGCAAGATTTTCCTGTGTGGTTACATTTTTACCCTGATGACCAGCAGCAAGAGCTGAGGGATAATTTGGCATCATGCGAATATCCTGTTTTCTAACACCCTTTCACCAAACGGTTACCTTGATGATCCTGGTATTAATTAGTTCATTAGGGGCTATAAAATGGTGATTTTTTTTTCTAATTCTATCATTCATTTTACATTATTTAGCTGGTATACTTTTGTAAAGAGAACTGTTTCCTCATCAACTGGTACTATTTGGTTACCTTGAAATACAACCGCTACTAGAAAGGCAGAATAAATGTTTAATTTATTTTCTTAAGTTACCACTTTTCAGAATATAGAGTTGGTGTAATAGTCATTACCAATAGTGTGGCAAAAGAGATTAAAATTTTTTAAAAAAAATTAGGATTACTCTTCTTGGGGAAATGACTTTTTTATATTTAATGTTTTCAATCATTTTGCAGTTTGCAGTCATTGTTATTTTTGATACTCAAATTAGTCTAATTTTGGCCAGTGAACGATAGATACTTCGGTCTGTCTCCCGTGTCCTTTTGAAGGATCTCGTTTTTCTAGGGATGCGTCCTGATTTTCTGGCACAAAATATTCCAGTCTGTCCTTATTCATTCTCGGCTCCTGACTTGGTCTCAGCCATCTCTCCGAGGAGCCCTGGGACTTTTTAGAGGGGAGTAGTATTTAGAGATCAGCATCTGAGTGCCAAGGATAATCATTGCTTCTTAGCCCTGAGTTCATATTCCTATTTTCACTCCCAAGTTAACAATACAAAGTCGTTTATTCGTGATCATTAATTTATATTACATTCTCTATTTAAGAGGAGGAAACGGAGACCAGAGGTGCCCAAGGTTGCGTGGCTAGTAAGGGCAGCGCCCGGATTTGAACCCGCGCACGTTACTTCCATCGGGGAAGGGAGCCCCAGGAATTCAGAGGGGCTTCTGCAGAAGGCGAAGAGTCCTTAGAAAAGGTGTCAGGTTGATGATCCTGTCTGGGGTGTGGAAACCAGCAGGTGGGGCGAACAGACCCGTCCCGACCGACTCCTTTGATCGGGGAGGGCAGGACTGGGCGAGTTACTGGGTGAGGGGAGAACCGTTCCGGGCGTAGCCAGGGCCGCTGCTTCGCCTCAGATTCGACCAGAGCTCCCTAAACCGCAGAAACCACCAAAGAATCACACGCGCGCAGTCCAAAGGGCAGAAATCAGCCGTGCACAGCAACCCTCAGCCAAAGCCCACCCATTGGACCTGACCCGCAGCCGCGTAGTGCCCGCCCACTAGCCAATCAGAGGGAGCCGTGAGCAAGGGGGCGGGACATCAGAGCAGCGTGTTCAATGAGGAATCAGCCCGGGGTTGCCTCAGGACAGAGAATTTCAAAGTCTCAGCGGAGGAGATAGTGAGGCTTGGCCAATCAAAGGGGGCGACTCACGTCGGTGTTTGCTGGAAGCCAATCAGAAGAGCGCTGGCTTCCGACTGACCCGGCCCAAGCTTCCCGCCGGTCCTCTAACCCCGAGGCGCCGGTGCGGCTGTCACTGGGCTGCTCTGGCAGTCCGCTCCTCACCCCACTGCTACGGACCCCAGGGCTGTGCGGGACATGGCGAACTCGGGCTTCGAGGACGGCCGAGGTCAGGAGGAGGAGACTTTTTTGTATTTCGCCTACGGCAGCAACCTGCTGACGGAGAGGATTCACCTCCGAAACCCCTCGGCCGCGTTCTGCTGCGTGGCCCGCCTGAAGGTGAGTGCCCCCCGCCGGCCCCTGCGTCGTCGTGCCGGCTGTACACAGGACGGGGCTGGGATTCCCAGAAGTCACTTCCTCGGGGGCACGCGTGGGCGGAATGGGCCAGGAATGCAGTTCTTCCTGGTGAGAGTGCACCAGGGTTCTTGGTGATAGGGCTTCCGCCTCCTTGGCGAGTCCACCACCTCCACTGCTCTCACTTCCCCATTCCTGACCCCTGCTGAACTGTGCTACCTGGGCAGGCCACGGTGCCCTCCTAGGCTGCCCGGAGCTTTCCCACTCCTGACACGTCCACCTGCGGCTCGTTCTGCACAGATTTGGCCGCCTCTTGTCCACTAACTTAGGACCATCTTCACAGGTCCCATTCATTGGTACATCTGAGAAGCCTTCTCCGACCCGAGTCAGAGAATTAGTTGCTTTCTGTTCTGTAGACACCTTTGTTACAGGGACTTGTCATCTGGCATTGTAAAACTCCGTTTACCTGTCTTTCACTCCTGATCTGAGAGGTCCTGAAAGCTGGAACTGTGTCTTATCCATAGTAATGGCAGTGCTTAGTTAGGTCAAGCGGCTGGATGAACCATAACCAGCCATAAATCATTGCTCTTGGGTCCCATACCGTCATTCATTTAGTACATATTCTTCTGGCACGTAACACTGAGGATACAAAGATGATTGAGTAAAGCTGCTCTTTTGAGGCCCTCCCAGGCTATAGAAGAGATGCGCAGGCGGATTGTGTACAAAACCTTTTGACAGCGTTGAACTGGACACACATGATCTCTGCTAACCTCGTCAGAGTTCTTAGTTGCAAGCAACAGAAACTGGCTGATTTAAGCAGAAAAAAGAAAAAAAAGAATGTGTTGAAAGCTTATTGGATAGCTCACAGAATGACCAGGAAGGCAGGAGTACAAAGCTGACAAAACAGGCAGGCATAAAGGGAGGCGCAGCGACCGTAACACAGCCAGCATCGCACAGCAGAACCAGCCCACGGAGCCTCTGCTGCACCACTGTTGAGCTTGGTAAACACGGATGCTGTATTGTGCATCACTAGCACCACCTGCGCTGGACTCTGCCTGCCACTGTACTATATCCCCGCAGTTCCTGAAACCCAGATGTGTCCGCTATCACCAAGGTAGAGTGCCTGCTGTCCTTGGGCATTAGCTTCTAATTCAAAGCCCAGAGGGTCCTGACTGCTAAGTCTTGGCCATGTACCCGTGCCCTGATTGCAAACAAGAACCAACTTCTGGCCTTTGAAGCTTCAAAAATGGGAGTGAGGTTTTGGTACTCCCTATCCCCAAACTTGTAAGGTAGGGAATTTCCCAAACATAGAAAGAGAGTTCAAATGCTTATAGTCAGGGAAGAGGGAAGAGATAGCACACAAGTGATTATTTAGTTACAGGTATGGTCATTCTTAAAAAGGAGCTATGCAAGGTGCAACGGGGTATATGACCCAGGGACCTGACCCAATTGGGATATTCAGGAAAAACCCTCCCTGAAAATGAGACTTTTAAGCTCAGACCTGAATAACAGGGGAGTAAACAAAACAGGGAATAGCATCTGCAAAGGATCTGAGAAAAGAGGAAGCTGGATCTTCTAGCCATTGTGGAAGGGGGATGTGGCATGAAGACTGGAGAGACAGGGAAGGGCCACATCTTACAGGACCACAGAGGCCAAATAAGACTTTGGACTTTATCTCAACAGCAATGAGAAGACCCATTGCAGAATTGAAGCAAATGAAATATCAGATGTACATCTTTGAAAGCTCATTCTGTTCACTATGGAAAATGGATTTGAAAGGGGGCAAGAGTGGATGTGGGCAACTCAGTCAGGAAGTTCTTGCAGCAATTCATGTTAAAGATAATGGCCCTTATACTAGGTGGTGGCAGGGGAGGGTGGATGGATTTGAGAGATATTTAGGAGGTGCCATTGTGAAAGCTTGCTGACTAAGTGTGAAGGCAATATCAAGGATGACTCACGTTTTTGGCACAAGGCAGATGATGGTAATGTTTACAGAGAGAAGAAGCAAATCCAGTTTTAGAGTGAAAAATTGTAAGTTCACTTTGAACATCCTGAATCCAAAATTCTTGCTAGATAGTCAAGTGAACAGAAAGATATCAGCGAACAATTATTAAGTACTTACTGTGTGCTAGGCCCTATTCTAATAAGCACTTTTGAAGCTCAAAAGAGAAATCTGGGCTGGTTTAAAGATGATCGGAGTATTAGATGGTACTTGAAGCCATTGGAGGCAAAATGAGATTATCTTGGGCAATTGCAAAATGAATAGAGAAAATGGCCCAGACTAAGCCCTGAGAAACCAACATTTCAAGATAAGGTAGCAGGGGGGAGTTGGCAAAAGAAGTTGAGATCAGGGAACAGTCTGAAAGTCAGGAAAGAAGCAGACCAAGAGAGGGTAGTTATCTATGTCACCAGCAGCTGAGAGGTGGAGCAAGATAAGGAATGAAAACTGTCTGTTGACTTTAGCAACAGACAACCTGTCCCTGGTGTGGGTTGTAACTTTATCAGATCTACTGATGTTCTGCCAGGGATACTTGGTCCTAGAACATCCAATATGCTGACTGAAGGTAGTGGTCACTCAAACCTATTTTATTCCTGAATATCTGACAAGGTTTTTGAGAAGATATAAGTGAGAGGGATAAAATGTAAACCTGGAAAGGACCTTAGAGTTATGATTTAGTCCAACTTTTTTTTTATTTTACTAATAAGGAAACTAAGATCCAAAAAGATGGAAAACTTCCTAGACCGAACAAGCCAAGTAAGGATTTATAATATTCCCTGGACTCTATCCCCTATTGCCCACCTCTGTGAGGAAAGAAGCTAAACTAGAAACCTAGTTCCATTATTCATTAGTTGTGAGACCTTTAGGCAAGTTGCTTAATCTTTCCAAGCCTGTTTTTCTTGCTGTAAAATGGGTATAATAAAGTTTCTAGCAGGATAAAAAGAGGTAGTCCATATAATGCTAATAGCGCAGTGTATCACACCCAATTATTTTTCAGTAAGTGTTAGCTGCTTTTATTATTATAGTAAATTAGTATAATTCATGAATATTAATGTTCATAAGTATACAAATCACCCATCCTCAAATGCCAGCTCTCTTAGGGCAAATACGGTGATATATGCTGGTAGGATACTCTACAGACATAAAAGTAGAGAGAATATTATAACTGCCATATAGCCATCACCCAGCTTGTCTCTGAGTAAAAATATGCATATGTAAGAAGACTAGGAAGTAATCTGCAAAAATGAAAGCAATTGTGTTAAGGCATTGGGGTTATGGGATTTTTTTTTTTTTTTTTTGCCTTAAGCCTTTTGTTTTTATTAAGGTGTCTGTACATATTCACTGTTTGTTTCACTTTTAAAAAAATATTTAAAAATACATAGTCCTTGAGATATGGGCCCTTGTTTGTTTAATTCTGTATTTTCTACAGCTTCTTACGCATAGAAGGAACTCACAGTTATTGAATGTTTTAATTGCATGGAGTTCAAGGTAAATCCTTTTTATTTTGAGGAGGGAAATCGGGGTTCAAGTGGATATTGATCATATCACTTTGATTTCCTTTGTAGGATTTTAAACTGGACTTTGGCAATTCCCAAGGCAAAACAAGTCCAACTTGGCATGGAGGTATAGCCACCATTTTTCAAAGTCCTGGCGATGAAGTGTGGGGAGTAGTATGGAAAATGAACAAAAGCAATTTAAATTCTCTGGATGAGTAGGTAGCTTCTAATTATAAGTTAAAAAATAACTAATTCAAAAAGTGGATTATATGCAAGAATGTGTATATGTGTGTTAGTTTTCAAAACCATATAATACAGATAAATTCTTGACACTTTAGAGTCAACATAAAAGGTATAATCACGTGAGTTTGCTAAAAAGTCTAGAAAGGTCACACTTTCTGATTGAGATTTGGGAGGATGTTTGTAATCTCTTATGTAAAAGATCAAAGTCCTTAATTTTTGTTTTATCTGTCTTTTACAAAAATTTCTCTTTATAGTTTCATATTGTTAAAAGGCATAAAGATTTTTGTAATTGTTATATATTTTTATTGATTTTAAAAACCCTTTAAGTTTTTAAAGAACAATTATTAAGATGGCAGTTGGATCAGTAAATAAGTAATAAATTGCAAAAGCATTTAATAACATGTTAGAGATGCGTTGATACTTTTTATATCTAGAAATCTCAGAGTTGTGTGGCAGAGTATTTCCTACACAGAAAGTTGGCAGAAAAGAGAAGGCCTTGAGAAGAGCAAATGCCTTATACTTTTACCTCACTTGTGAACAAGAATGAACCATCGCTCTACTTTTCTCTGGGTGAATGTTCTCTTGCTGTCAGAACACATAGTCTATTTTTGTAGCCTGAAGAACAGTGTTTCGGGGTATAAAGATGGAAATAACTATATTGAAGCATGTTTCCAGACAGGATGGATAGTTGTGTTAGGAATATACTAAATAATATTAAGTCTCAGACTTTCTAATTGAAATGCTAAACTTACATTTGATATGGTGGTATTTTCGTGTTCTACTATATCCCAAAATACAAAGGGAACAAGTATGTCCACATATAGTTAGATTTTTAATCCTATACCTCCTTTCTCTGACTAAAAGACCTTACCCAGTAATCTAAATTGGCTAGGTCAAATATGGTTAAAATTGGGCTGTTCTGGTTTCAGGCAAGAAGGGGTTAAAAGTGGAATGTATGTTGTAATAGAAGTTAAGGTTACAACTCAAGAAGGAAGAGAAATAACCTGTCGAAGTTATCTGATGACAAATTATGAGAGTGCTCCTCCATCACCACAGTATAAAAAGGTAAGCTATTTGCAAAGACTTTCTGCAATTACTTTTTAATTTTCACTGAGATAAGATAAAGAATATCTTGTTTTTAAAAGGCTTTGTGGGGCCAGGCATGGTGGCTCACGCCTGTAATCCTAGCACTCTGGGAGGCTGAGGCGGGCGGATCGTCCTGAGCTCAGGAGTTCGAGACCATCCTGAGCAAGAGCGAGACCCCGTCTCTACCAAAAAAATAGAAAGAAAATTAATTGGACAGCTAAAAATATATAGAGAAAAAAAAATTAGCTGGGCATGGTGGCACATGCCTATAGTCCCAGCTACTCGGGAGGCTGAGACAGTAGGATTGCTTGAGCCCAGGAGTTTGAGGTTGCTGTGAGCTAGGCTGACGCCACGGCATGCGCCCCAGGCAAGAGAGTGAGACTCTCTCAAAAAAAAAAAAAAAAAAAAAAGGCTTTGTGTGTTTTAAATTCCACATGACTAAATCATTTTAATCAAAATGTTTTTAAGGACAGAAACAATAGGTATTTACCTAAAGTACAAATTCAAAAATATTGTTCAGATTTATGTGTAATGATAGAATTATATTAATACAACTCTGTTTATTAAAAAATAAAACTTTTAGAGGCTGGGCATGGTGGCTGACACCTATAATCCCATTATTTTGGGAGGCCAAGGCAGGAGGATTGCTTGAACCCAGGAGTTCAAGGTTACAGTGAGCTATGATCAAACCACTGTATTCCAGCCTGGACAACAGAACAAGACCCTGTCTCTTAAATAAAAAAAAACAAAAAAAAAAACCTTAAATTAAAAAAAAAAAGCTTTTAGGCCGGGCGTGGTGGCTCACGCCTGTAATCCTAGCACTCTGGGAGGCTGAGGCGGGCGGATTGTTTGAGCTCAGGAGTTCGAAACCAGCCTGAGCAAGAACGAGACCCCATCTCTACTAAAAATAGAAAGAAATTAATCGGACAACTAAAAATATATAGAAAAAATTAGCCGGGCATGGTGGCACATGCCTGTAGTCCCAGCTACTCAGGAGACTGAGGCAGAAGGATCGCTTGAGCCCAGGAGTTTGAGGTTGCTGTGAGCTAGGCTGATGCCACGGCACTCTAGCCTGGGCAAAAGAGTGAGACTCCGTCTCAAAAAAAAAAAAAAAAAAAGCTTTTAGAAATTTACATGAATCAGAATTCTAGACATGTATTTTCTTTCTTAAAGTAGAAAAGAACAAATATAAGTGTATGTTTAATAGATTTAGTCTATATATATACTTTTATAATATTTTCTTTTCCATAAACAGTATTTTATGAATATCAAAATTCATTTTTATGGGGAAGAAATATATTTCCTACTGCTGAAATGTTTTCCATCCCTAGATGGAGAAAGACAAGTCACACTGCCTTTCAGAATCAGGGAAACCACTCCTGCAGGCACAAGATAAGAATGTGGGACAGGGACTCCAACATCCCTTCTCAGAAACCCAAACTTAGGTACTTGTCAAGCCCAATCAGGACATGGCACCTGTGGTGGGTAACCCAGTTCCTGGGCCTCATCTGGAATTTTCTGGTATAAAGCCTAGAGAAATTAGCCTGCTATGGATCTTGAAAGTGTCACTTGGACCCAGTTACCATTTATTCCTTCATGTCTGATTCAGAGCAAGAGCAGAATCTGGGATTGAAACCCAAACTGTCCCTATAAACTTTAAATTTTTTTGAAGAATGGTGTTTTTTTCTTTAAAGGTCATGCAAATTTTATATAAAAAGATGTTTTTGTCTTTATTATAAAAATATTTTGAATCATATTATTGAGTAAAATTGATATTCCAGGAGGATGCTTTATGTGGCTCTGAAAACTCCCTACACATTCATGCTCAGTGTGAGAGGAATGACTGTATTTTGTTCTATAATTGTTTATTCTAGAGTTATGTGAAAGCTAATATTTCATACTCTGATAATCAATGCAAATAAAACTGTGGTATGCTAAATTAAATTATGTTCCTAATGAACAGGTTTTTTTTTTCTAATTTGTTTTATCCATTTCTAGGTTATTTGCATGGGTGCGAAAGAAAATGGTTTGCCATTGGAGTATCAAGAGAAGTTAAAAGCAATAGAACCAAATGACTATAAAGGAAAGGTCTCAGAAGAAATTGAAGATATTATCAAAAAGGGGGAAACAAAAACTCATTAGAACACAACAGACTTTATCTAAGGATATTCTCTCTCTGTGCTAATATAAAAATATTTTTAACTTTTGAAAACAGGGGTGGGGATATCTCCATGTTTAATCCATTTTCATCAGTGCTCTGAACGGCTATCTCACTTGGGTAATTCCTTGTTTCCAGACTATAAAAGGAAACTGGATTAGGAGTTAGACAATTGAAAAGGGGGCTATGAGGCCCTGGAATGCGTGACAAATCGATGTGGTACACCTTCGATAAACACTAAAGCTATTTTCTTGAGTAGATCTTAAGTGTCTTCTTGCTCTCTGGCAAAGGGTAGATTTGCAGCTTGCTTGATGATGGTGCTGGTGAATTGCTCTGCTCTGTGTGGGAATTTTTTTTAATATATATATATTTTTAAATTAAATTTAATTTTTTTCTTGACATGAATGTTTGAGCTAATGGGATTTTTTTTATCAGCTTAATAAGAGTAAGCAAACTGCAGAGATGGTTGATAATAAAATTTTGAAAATTAGAAAGATGGCATACTGTTTTTAGAGGAATAAATATATTTGTGGTTTAACCTATTTTCCCTACTGAAGTACTCCATTTCATTATGTTGTTAGACCCAAATCGTCACACATACAGGGTCTGGTCTTGGCCATATAGAGTCTATACTAGAATAGTATTGTATAGACTCTGGAGCCAAATAGCCTATGATCAATTGTCAGTGCCACCAATTTCTAACTGTGAGACTTTGCATTGTTTTTCTGTGCCTGTTTTCTCAACTGTAAGGTAAAGATATTAAAACACCTATATCTTAGGATTGTTTTGAAGATGAAATGAATAAACATATGGAATAAGCTTAGAACAGAATGTGGCAGAGTGTAAGTATTAAAATCATTATTGTTTTTATTGAAGATTATTAAGTTTATACAGGGTCATCCTTGGAATAGGATTTTAAAGTAGAAGAGTCAAGATTATGAAGGGAAAATCTGGGGGGTGGGTAGCTGAAGTTTGATTGTTGGCTTATCAAGAAACGGTGGCCTTCTTAAATTTATTTTCTGAATAAATAGAGGAAAGAAGAGTCATGAATAAAGCAATACTGGCTCTCAAAAATTCACTTATGTCTCTATGAAATGCAGTGAACTGTACCTTCCGAACTGGAATGAGAGTGAACTAGCTGCAGGAGTGTAAAATAAAAGTTTGTTTTGTTCTCTTGGGAAAAATGACAAAAGGAGTTTTCAGGCTACAGTTGCAATTCTGTAGTGAGGCTGAGCCATCCCGCGGTGGGGAACCTGTGGCATCAAGGCCACATGTGGCCCTCCAGATCCCCAAGTATGGCCCCCTCGACCAAATGCAAACTTCACAGAACAAATCTCTTTATTAAAAGGGATCCTTTATTAAAGGATTTGGCCCATGTTTCATAGCTGCCACAACTCACCATTTTCCTATACCTTCTAATATTCTAGTTTTCTTTTAGTTCTTAACTCCTGAGAAAGACCAAGTTTGTCTTTCTTATGTCTTTCTAGAACCCACTTAAGGTAATATAGTGAGCAAGGCTCAGTTTTGCTGTAGGTACTAAGAATGGAATATTATTCTAATCTCTCACTTAACTAAAATGGCAACTCTTAAGGAATTTAAAATGCTAACAATAAAAATCTTCATGTCTGTCCTTTTAACAAAAATCTGGTAATCATGAGGAATACTGCTTTTCTAGTTTTCAAGGTAATACTTGAAATACAGATAACATATATAAGGAGTTTCCCTTTCTACCAGTGAATTTGGCCCTTAAAACCACAATACCACCAGATCCTGGATAAACTATAACAAACAGTTTTCGAAAAGCATTTCTGGACTTGCAATAAAATGAGGAAAATCTTCAAGGTGAACCAACCCCTCCCCCACAAAAAGAAAGAAGGAAGAAGAACTGTGAGCTGAAAGGACAAACAGTACTGGTAAACAAATGATCCTGATGTCTTTGGGTATAAATGCCAATAATAGCCCTAGAATTGGACTACTAACCCTGGAGCTTCCTGCTACAGAACAAGAAAACTGAACATGAGAATTCTGTATGAAGCCAGGGCCCTTGAAGAGGAATAAAATGGTCCCCAATTGGCACCCCCAATGGTTCCCAGCAAAAACAGAAGAAAATCCTCTCTGGAGAAAGCAATCCTAATTTAGGTCCTCAGGATTTCCCTTAAAAATTTAAAAGATAATAAGGAAGACAATGTATCATGAGTGAGAACAGAAAAAAATTTAACCCATCTCAGGAAGAAGGTGCATAAAAAACAATACATAAATAAAAACAAATTTAGATCCCCAAAGTTTTAAGATACTGAAATTATCCAAAAGAATACAAAATAAATATGTATGGAGACTTTGACTTCCATGAAGATGGAGCAGACATATGTTTCCCTATTCCTCTAGTTAAGTACAACTAAAATCCCTGAACATTATATGTAAAATAAACAGAAGAAGACTAAAAGGTGGAGGGAGGACAGGGCAGCCCAGGACTCGGGACCCCAGGCACAACATGGTGTTGAATTCCCTGGGTTTTCTTTTGCCTCATACATCTCATACTTGTAGCTGAAGAAGCCAACAACTTGAAAGCACCAGTGAGCACAGGCACATATACACAAAACAAGAAAAGCCGACTTTCTCTAGTCAAAGGACTAGGGAAAGGACAGTTTGGCAAGACAGAAAACTTTTAAAGAATAAATGCTGTACTCTAGTTACACCACAGAAAAAAATTGTGGACCCTTGCCTCTACTCATGCCATGAAAGACCAAGAGGGGAGCCTAGACTTCGATATTCACCAGGCTGTAACAAGGCACCCTAACCCCACAGTAGTGTCAAAAAAGGCCAAGTAGGGAGCCTCCTGGTAGTAACAAGCCTCCTTCCCTCAAGCTGTCAGTGGAAACTATGTGGGAAGCCTCGACTTAAACCCCTATCTTGCAGTAATGGTGCCCTTTGCCCTTCCTACTGGAGTGGTATCAGGCCAAGTGGAATATCAGGACTTTAACTATTTCCCAGTGGTAACCAAGCCGTCCCTCCCTGTGGTGTCAGTGGAGGCCATGTGGGGAGCAGTAACAAAGTATTCCTATACCTACCAGCCAAGGAGGTATCAGCGGAGGCCTAATGGAGAATTATTAAATACAACTCCTACCCCACCCCCTGCCTTCAGCAGTAACCAGGTACACCCTCCCCTTGGTTGACAACAGAGACTACATGGGGAACCTGAACTTCTACACCTACTTGGCAGTATTGTAGCAGTGCCTCTCACCTTCCCCTGCTGAAGTGGTTTCAGAGTAAGCCAGCTAAAATATAAAGTTTAAATAAGATTTAGAGTCTCACAATCTCTAAAATGTTCAGGTTTCACTAGAAAAATCACTCATTCCAATAACCAGGAGAATCTCAAACTACATGTAAAATGACAATCAACAGATGTCAAATCTGAGAAGACAGATATATTAGAATTATCTGACAATGATTTTAAAGCAGCCATCATAAAAATGCTTCATTGAGCAATTAATAACATGCCTGAAATAAATGCAAATATGGAAAGTCTCAGGAAAGAAACAGAAGAGATAAAGAAGAACCAAATTAAAATTTTTGAACTGAAAATATGGTAACTGAAATTAAAGACTCAATAAATGGGCTCCCCAGCAGAATGGAGGGGACAAAGGAAAGAATCCGTGAACTGGAAGATAGAATAATAGAAATTATCCAATCTGAACAACAGAGAGAAAACAGACTGCAGAAAAACAAAACAAAACAAAACAAAACAAAAAAACTATAGACCTGTGGGACTATAATAGAAGATCTAACACTTGTGCCATGGTAGTCTCAAGAGAAGAGAAAGAGCAGGTTAAGTAATGACTAAAACATCCTAAATTTGGCAAAAGACATAAACCTAGAGATTCAAGAAACTGAGTGAACCCCAAACATAAACTTGAAGAAATCTACACCAATACACATGACAGTCAAACTTATGAAAACTAAAGATAAAGAAAAATTCTTGAGAGCAGTGAGATATGACTCCTTACCTATAGGAGGAAAACAGTTCAAACAACAGATTTCTTATCAAAACCATGGAGGCCTGAAGGAAATGGCACATTTTTCAGCTGCTGAAAGAAAATAACTGTCAACCCAGAATCCAGATAAAATAGCCTTTGAGAATGAAGGGGAAATCAAGACATTGTCGGATGAAGGAAAATGAAGAAAATTTGTTGCCAGCAGTCTTACCCTAAAAGAATGACTGAAGGAAGTTCTCTAAACAGAAAGGAAATGATAAAAATAGGAACCTTAGAAAATCAGAAAGGAAAAAATATCATGGTAAGCAAAAATATGGCTAAATATATTAATAATAGATGTTTTTTCTCTTGCATTTCCTTAATTATGTTTGATTGTTGAAGCAGAAATTATAACACGGCCTTACGTGGTTTTAAATATATGTAGAGGTAATATTTAAAATAATTATAAAAAAACAGTAAAGGGAGATAAGATTTCTATACTTTATTTGAACTGGTAAAATGATGACACCAATAGACTGAACAATTATGTATATCTAGTTGCTAGAGCAACCACTAAAAAAGGTATACAAGAGATTCACTCAAAACACCACAAATAAATCAAAATGGAATTCCAAAAAATGTTCAAGTAATCCACAGGAAAGCAGGAAAAGGAAAACAGAAAAATGAAAAACAGAAAAAGCAGAAAACAAAAAATGAAATGGCAGTCTTAAGCCCTAACACATCAATAATTACATTAAATATAAATGGTCTAAATATGCAAATTGAAAGAAATTGGTAGAGTGGACTAAAAATATGACCCAACATTATGCTGGCCATAAGAAACTTACTTGAAATATAATAATATAAGCAGTTTGAAAGTAAAATGATGGAAAAAGATATATGATGCAAACAATCAAAGGAAAAAATAAGTGGCTATATAAATACTAAATAAATTGATTTCAGAGCAAAGAAAATAACCAGAGACACAGAGGGGCATGTGGTAGCCCTTACCAATTCATTTTATGAAGCTAGTATTACCTAATACCAAAACCAGACAAAGACAATACAATAAATAAATAAGCCTACAGACCAATATCACTCATTAATACAGATGCAAAAATCCTTAAGATATTAGCAAAGAATTCAGCAGGACATAAAAAGAATTACACACTATGATCAAGTGGGGTTCATTTCACACCTGCAATGTTGATTCAATATTGAAAATCAAAGTAAGCCAATGTATTAATAAGCTAAAGAAGAAAAGTTATGTGATTGTGTCAATTGATGCAGAAAAAACATTTGGCACAACTCACCCATTCGTGATAAATACTCTGAGAAAAATAGGAATAGAGGGGAACTTCAACAACTTGATTAAGAAGATCTACAAAATATCTACAGCTAACATTAAACTTAATAGTAAAAGACTGAATGTTTTCTCCCTAATGTTAGGAACAAGGCAAGGATGTCTGCTCTCTTCTATCTTATTCAAAATAGTACTGGAAGTTCTAACCAATGCCATAAAGCAAGAAGAGGAAAGGAAACATATATAAATCAGAAAGGAATCAATGAAACCATCCTTATATACAAATGACATGATTATCTATGAAGAAAATCCCAAGGAATATAAAAAAAATCTGGAATCAATAAGTCAATCAGCCAAGTCACAGGATAAAACAGAAACATACAAAAATCAGTTGTATACCTATATACTAGAAATGGACATTGAAATTAAAATGCAATACCATTTACAATTGCTTCTTTTAACTGTAAATTTATTTATGAGATGAAATTTATATAACAAAATGTCACCATTTTAAAGTGAACAATACAGTGACATTTAATACATTCACAATGTATGCACCCACTACCTCTATCTACTACAAAAATATTTTCATCATTCCCAAAGAAAACCACATACCCATTAAGCAGTTACTGCTCATTTCTCCCTCTTTTAAGCCCCTGGCAACCGCCAATCAGCTTTCTGTCTATATGGATTTAGGCATTCTGTATATTTAATATGAATGGAACCATAAAATATGTGATCTTTTGTATGGCTTCTCTCACTTAGCTTAATGTCTTCAAAGTTCATCCACACCACTGCATGTATCAGTACTTCATTCCTTTTTAGGGTTGAATAATATTCTGTCATGTGAACATACCACAATTTGTTTATCCATTCATCCACTGATGGACATTTGGAATATTTTCACCCTTTAGCCATTGTGAATAGTGCTATTATGAACATTTGTGTACATATATTTGAGTATCTCTTTTCAATTATTATGGGGTCATACCTAGCTCATACGGTAATTTTATATTTAACTTTTTGAGGAATCCCCAAACTGTTTCCCATATTGGCTGAACCATTTTACAATCCTACCAGCAATATATAAAATCACTTTAAAAAAAAAAAAAGGAAATAGTTAAGTGTAACTTTTACAAAACATGTGCAGGACTTGTAAGCTGACAACTATAAAACACTGATGAAAGAAATCGAAGAAAATCTAAATAAATGGAAAGGCATACAATGTTCATGGGGGATCGGAAGACTCAACTTCCAATAGTAAAGATGTCAATTCTCCCCTAAATTGATATAAAAGTTTAACAAAATTTCTATCAAAATCCCACCATGATTATTTTTCTAAAATTTATACAGAAAATCAAGGGAATTAGAGTAGGTACAACAATTTTGAAAAAGAAGAATATAATGAGAGGAATCACTCTACCCAATTTTAAGACTGTGTATTATTTCCAAAGGAATAGACACATAGATCAATGGAACAGAACAGAGAACCCAGAAATGGACCAACACAAATATACCCAACTGATTTTTGGCAAAGGTGCAAAGGTAGTTTAACAGAAGAAACTGCCTTTTCGATGAATGGTGTTGAAGCAGCTATTGGATATCCATAGGCAAAAGAAAAAAATTAACCTGACCTAAGTATCACACCTTATATGAAAATTACCTCAAAGTGGATCATGGGCTTAAATGTCTGACATACAACTATAAAACTTTTAGGTTAAAAAGAAAAAACATAGTAAAAAAAATCTTTGTGATCTAGGGCTTGGCAAAGAGTTCTTAGATATGACACCAAAAGCATGGTCCATAAAAGGAAGAAATGGTAAATTGGACTTCATCAAAATTAAAAACCTTTGTTCTGGTAAAGACCCTAATAAAAGAATAAAAGGACAAGCTAGGAATGGGAGAAAATATTTGCTAATCAAATATAGAATTCAAAATCAACAGCTACAAAGCAAAAAATTCAATTAGAAAACAAAGAAGAGACATGAAGATACATTTCACCCAAGAGGAGATATAGATGGCAAACAAGCACATGAAAAGATGTTCAACATTAATAGCAAAGTAAAACCCCAATTATGTATCACTAGTACTATACATCTATCAGAATTGCTAAAATAAAAAACTGTGACAGCACCAAATGCTGGTGAGTGTGTTATGAAACTGGATTACTCATACATTGCTAGTGGGAATGTAAAATGGTACAGTCACTCTGGAAAATAGTTTGGCAGTTTCTTAAGAAACTGACCTAGCAGTTGCACTCCTGGGAATTTATCTCAGGGAAATGAAAACTTATGCTCACACATAAACTCATACATGAATGTGTATAGCAGCTTTATTTATAATAGCCCCAAACTGGAAAGAACCCAGATGCCCTTCAACACATGAGTGCTTAAACAAACTGTGGTAATCCATACCATGCAATACTGCTTAGTAATTAAAAGGAAAGAACTATTGATACACGCAACAACCTGCATAAATCTTCAGGGAATTACGCTGAGTGAAAAAAATCTAGCCCAAAATGTTATATAATGTCTGATTCGATTTATATAACATTCTTGAAAGGAAAAATTATAGAAATGGGTAACAGGTTAGTAGTTGTCAGGGGTTAAGGAGGGAGTGAGGTGGTATAGAGGGCAGCATGAGGGATCTTTGTGGTGATGGAGATAGTTTGTATCTTGACTGTATTAATGTTCATGTCCTGGTTGCAATATTATACTATAGCTTTGCACAATGTTACCATTGGGGAAAATTGGGTTAAGGGTACATGGATCTCTCTGCATTATTTCTTACAACTGCATGTGAATTTACAGTGATCTCAACATAAAAAGTTTAAAAACAAACCAAAAATAACGTGTATGAAATATTTTTTAAATGATGGAATCAGCAAAGATCACGAGACTATAAAAAATGACCAAGAAAACTACAAATAGAACCCAGAAATCTTAATACATTATTGTTAAAATCAAGAACTTAAATAGTATATTAGTTTCCCATTGTTGCTATAACAAATTATCACAAATTTAGTGTCCTAAAATAACACAATGTACTATCTTACGGTTCTGGAGGTCAGAATTCCAAAACGGGTCTCACTGGGCTAAAATCAAAGTGTCAGCAGGATTGCATTCCTTCTGGAGGGCCTAGGGAAGAGTCCATTTCCTTGCCTTTTCCATCTTCTCGAAGCTACCTGCATTCTATGGCTTATAGTCCCATCCCTCCATCTTCGAAGCCAGCAATATAGACCTTCTCAGGCTGTCATCTCTCTGTCTCTCTCTGTCTACTTCTTTCACTTATCAGGACCCTTGTGATTACATTGGGCCCACCTCAGTAATCCAAGATAATTTCCCTGTCTCGAGGTCAGCTAATTAGCAACTTCGAATTTATCTGCAACCTTAGTTCTCCTTTGTCATAGTCACAGGTTCCAGGTTTAGGACACGGACATCATTGGGGGACCGCCAATCTGCCTGCCACAGATGGGTTAAAAAACAAATTAACCATCTACAAAGTAATTATTGAGTCAAAAGGCAGAACTGAAGTTACTAAAAATGCAGCCAGAGAAACAGGATATGGAAAATATAAATGAGGGGTTAAAAGACATGGAAGATAAAGTTCAGGATCCTAGTGGGGAAAAAAAATTGTCTAATTTTTCCACCAGAGGTTCATATAAGGATAAACTGGAGGAATTAGTACGCTAGCCTTCATTTTGGTGTACAATGCACATTGTATCTCATCAATTTTATGTTTAAAAAGTTTCACTTTTGATTTAGGAACATAACTTTCCTTTTTCTCAGAAGGCAGTTGTTGATGGGAATTTTAATATGCATGAGTATTAGTGATCATATGATTAAATGTACTTCTTTAGTGTGAATAGATGACAACCTTTTATATTATAGCATCGACATGCCTTATGTAGACCTTCCTCAATTAAAACGTTTAAAAAATATTTTATTGGGGAAATTTACTAGCATGTTAAAAACTCCTTTATAAGTCACTACAGCATATGTATAGAATATAAAATGTACACTGCCAAGAACAGATTTATGGCCAGGAAAAAGCTTAGATTTCAAAAAGTATAAATTGAAATATATGCTCTGTTAGCGAAAAGGTGATTACTTTTAGCTGGATTTCATCCGGACTACGTGTCACGTTTTAACAAGTTTTACCATCACGTCCAGGCGTTGCCTCTGGTTGGAGGTGCTGGGTTGGCACTTTTAGGGGGACTGGCCTGGCTCCGAGAGGCCGTGTCAGAATTGGCACGACGGGTTCCCAAGGGTGTCACCCCTGGGCGAACTCCGCGGCCTGCCCATTCGCCCCTGCGCGGTGGCGCTGGCTGCCCGTCCTCCCGCGCAGAGCCCCCTTGGGGTTGCAGGGGGCAACTTTCTGCGAGCCGCGTGCTCCGGCCTCCCACGCCCCACCCGCACGAGCGGCGGCCCTGTGAGACCCTGCCTGGTCCGCCCCGCCCCACCTCGGCCTCTCCCAGCAGCCGGCGGGCTCCGGGGCGCGGCCAGAGGCGGCGGCGGCTGCCCTCCCGCCAGTTCCCGTTCCGGGCCTGCCCTGGCGCAGCTGCGGGCGCTGAGCCCTCCCTCCCCGGCCCTGGCTCTTACTCTCGCTTCTAGCTGCTGCGAAGTCTGCAAACCTGGCGGCCAAGTAAGTCCTAGCGACTGGGGGTTCGCGCGGGGCAGGCGCTTTCCGGGGTCCCGGGCGCCGCGAGCGCGGAGGTGCCAGGGGGCGGGATCTGCGCGGGCGAATGCAGCTCTGCGCTGGCGGCGTGGAACAACACGAGGAGACCCGGCAGTTTGAGAAACGCCGCCAAAGTTCAGAGGGACGAACTTCTGTGTCAGCGGACTCGTTTGTCCCACTGTGGTCTAAGGCAAGGGTTCTCAATCCTTCCAGCATCTTAGAATCACCTGGGGAACTTTAAAAATCCGGGTTCCTAGCCCGCAACCTAGATCAACTCCATCAGAATCTCTAGAGGTAGGACCCAGGCCCCTGTACCATTTAAAAGCTCCCCAGGTGATCCCAAGGTGCAGCCAGGGTTAGGGACCAGTGAGTGACCAAAAGGTGGCCGCCAAGAGAAAATGAAGGGCCCACAGGGGCCTTCATGGAGTCCCGCCCGCAGACGGGCCAGCTGCTTCCAGTGGCCTGCTTGGTCCTGGGGACGTGGTGAGAACTTCCCTTGGGTTTCATGGGCCACAAAGTAGACAGATGAGAGGATGCTTGGCAGGGCCGCCTGAATATCATATTCGAAAAAGCCTCCGATGTGCACACGGTTTTTTGGCACATTGTGAAGAACATTATGAAATGACAGATTATGATGCCCCATTGGTTCTGCATTCTGGGAAATGACTCGATTGTTTGATAATTGAAAGTAAATCTGGGGAAGCCAGTAAACCCATGGTCTTGATGACTTTTGGGCTTTCTGTTTTAAGGCTGAAGCCAGAAGCTCTGCTTGCCAGAGGGTGGGGTTGTCCTCCCCAAAAGCCCCCTGTTTGAGGTTTACCTATCATGTTCAGGGAAGAGTAACTCCACCATGCATGTTAGAGAGGAGTGGATTCCTTGTTCTTACCTGGGGGTAGATACCAGGGGCAGGTGGCTATAATACCGGCAAGCTGGGCCATTGACAAGGGACAGACTTCTACTGAATATGCTGGACCAATAAGCAAGGTGTATTTAAAACACACAGCAGAGAGGTAGAAGAGGGGTCTTTCGAAGGTTTCGAGAAGAGTAGGTTTTGTTTTTGTGGAATGGAGAAATAAGTTCAAGCTTTGGAGCCCAAAGCTTGGGTTTAAGCTTGGGTCCAAAACTGGGTCTCAGTTCAGATTCCATGATATGTGACTTCGGGCAAGTTCCTTGGCCTCTCTGAGCCCCTGTTTCCTTACGTGTGAAATACACATAAAATATTAACTATCTTCTGAGGTTAACATCGCTCAGTGGGACAATGTATGGCAAACACCCAGCAGTGTGGGTGGTACTGGCAGGTGCTCTGTCAGAGGTTACCAACCGCAGTAGTGGCAATGTGTGTGTGTGTCTCCAACAACTGTCCATTTCGTACAGCCACTGTGGGGGAGGGTGTTGTCCAGAAAATGTCCACTTGAAAGCTCCATCCCCTGCTCTTCCCCTGCCCTGCTGTCCTGCTCAGGGGAGGGCTCTGTGCCCCTCGGGCCTCTGGGTGCTTTGAGGTCTGGGATCTTAGGCTGCTAGCGCTTACTAATGGCTCTGGAATTCAGTTTCACTCCATGTATAGAGTGAATTTTTTGACAAAAGAAAGCTGTCTTTAATCTTGAGACTTCCTCCACCCTATCACCACATATATCAGAAAATGGCTTCCCACGAAAGCTGTGCTCTGGACAGGGTCTCAGAATTATCTGGACACACACGTGGCTCCCCTGATGGCAGCATCCTCAGACCACACCCCTGCTCTTCCTGTTTCGCTGCTGACTCTTGGCCTAGGGACAGTGAATCTTTCTTTCATGACCAGGCACAGCCACGAATCTGGGGATGGGAGAACTCAAATTCTACAATTGCTGACGCATGCGCCCCAACTGAAACATCCACCTGGTACCCGCTCTGTGCATCATAGACAGTCACTTTGATAGTAACAGCACACTGTTTAGATTAGACATTAGCCCTGTAAACAGTGAAGTAATGTTGGTATAAAGACCAAGTGTTTTTATAGTTTATGTGTGATCACTGATATATGCTTAAACAAGAATGTCAAAGTCTTATCTGTTATCCAGAGAAAAGGGTTCAATATTTGTTCAAAAGCTAAGATATATATGTAGGATTTCAGGTTAAGTTACTAATTTTTTCTGCCATTTTTTGGGGGGGGAGTTAGACAGGAAGAAATTAGAAAAGCTAAAATTTGTACTTTTTGCTGAATTTTTGTCATGCAGAAGCTGTAGATAATTTTGCAAGTTTTCAGAAGTCCTGTTTTCTTTTATCTTCTGGGGAAAGTCAGTTGCATATCACACAAAGGGCCTCCTTTTACGTATCTACAAGGTCTGAAATTGTTTCTAGAAAAACTCTTCAGCGCATCAAGTGCTCATTGAGAGCAGGTGTTTCTTCCAAACTTGATTCTTGTGGTAAGAGGTGAGCAGTTACTGGCATTTTAATTAATTGATGGTTTTTACCTAGTGCTAGAAAGTTTGTTCAAGCAAGACTTCCTGGCTCGAACTCTTATTTAAATTTGTGTTTTATCTGGAACTGCCACAGACCAAACTGTGGGCAGAGATTACTGTGCAGGGTTGGCCAAGGCAAGCTGGCCACCACCCCTCCCCCTATGCCATCCTCCCAGTCTCTGGAGCCATTGAGCCAGTGGGGATGGTCCCTCTCTGAGGGGATCTTACCTTGGCCCTTTAATGGGGCAGAGTTCCCTGAGAAGAGATTCTCATCTTTCGAGGCAACAAAGCAATTTTGAGTTACACTTCATTAAAATTTATAGGTTACTCCCCTGTACAGTGCCACTTTGGAGTTTGTTTTGCTAAGGGGTCATTTTCCTCTGGCTTATAGAACACTATAGTTTAAAGAACTAATAAATAGGTCAACATAAGGGCCCAGGTAATTGTAAAGTGAGCACCAGGTTAGCACCAGATTTTGGTAGATTGATATTTTAATAAAATGTGAAAAATTCACCACTATTCTATATTTCAGATTGTTGATGTCCCTTGCCCTTTGTTGTGTCATTGCCACCATATAGGTTAGGGCAAGATGAATTGGGAGGATGTAGTCACGTGGTGGACATTTTCAGAGCCACATGCGCCTGGGTAGGGCAGTCGCATGTTGCTAAGGGAACTCCTTACACGGTAGAAGAGCTTGGGAGCAAATGATGATTTGCTTGGGAGAATATTTGTGTTGTTCTAATTCCCAAAAGATGAAAGGTCTAATGACTAAGAACCTCCCATGTTTCGTTGTAGCACATTCCCAGATTGCTGTCTATGGCCTCAAAACCAAACCTCCTGGAAGCAACTGGATGGAAAGCTAGGCCTTTCTTT
The DNA here is from genome assembly GCA_004363605.1 of Indri indri. NCBI lineage: Eukaryota > Metazoa > Chordata > Mammalia > Primates > Indriidae > Indri > Indri indri. Next base: position 12,396 of record RJWJ010015003.1, on the reverse strand, counting down.
GGGGATGTCCTGACTTCTGACAATTCAGTGCTGGACGCCATTTGCCAAGGCAGTGTTTTATATTTAACAGGAAATCAGGCATGTTGATGATGTCAAGTGGAGATATGAGATCTATGATGCATACCAGGCAGGCAGGACTTAAATGGAAGCAACAATGGGTTTGGGAGTCAGAAGTGGGATCAAACCCCACTTTGTTCCTTCACTAACTGTGTGACCTCGCCAGGATGTTTAGCCTCTCCAACTCTGTGTCCTCCTTTGTAAAGTAGTTGTAATAATTCTTTCCGTGCAGGGTGGTTTTGAGTATTTGATGAGCCAATCTATGCAAAGCACTCAGCACACCACCTGGCTTTCAGTGAGTAGTGATTAGTATAGTCACAATGAATTTGATGGCTACTTTGGCTCCAGTGCTGGTCTTGCCATCTCCTAGTTGTGTGACTTTGGATAAGGTCCCAAATCCTCATGAGCCTCAGCTTTTGTGCCTGTAGAATGGAGATTAACTCTACCTATCTGGAAGGATTGGTTTGAGGCTTGATTTGATTAAATGAAATGATGATGGGTCTGATCTGGTAGACCCTAAATAATAATAGCATTTACATAGACCTACTTTGTGCCACATTGGTCTAAGGGCTTTAGGTTTTTCGTTTGTTTTTAGCTAATTGAATCTACCCACCAACCCTATGCAGTAGTTATCATTTCTCCCCATTTTACAGATGAGACAAGTGAGGCTCAGCAAGATTAAATAACTAGCCCAAAGTCAAAGACAGTGAGAGCTGTGGGCAGGACTTGAAGCAGAGACCCCATTCTTACCCACTGCCCCGTGTGCTCAGTGAGGGCCCCTCCCTCTCTGCTCACTGCCTGCTCCCCACGACCACCTCCTGTAACTAACAGATGGATGTGCTTATGCTCTGTGTAGAGCTGTAGAAACAGGGCCCCAGCTTCCAAAGACCTGCCTGCTTATAAAGTGAAAGTGGGAGCTCTCTCTTCCTGCCCCGCCCCACATAACTTTTAAATTTCAGCCATTGCTTATACTGGTTGATCTAACGTCAACTGAAAAAAAAAAACAAAACAAAACAACCCAAACTCCTGATACTGGCATTAATTAACCTTATTAAGGTGGATCACCATGTTTGTTTTGAGATAAATGTCATCTCAGTGCACTGAGATTGTTGGCCTGGGTGTAGTAAAACATGCCTTCACCCAGACAGGTATGTGGAGTGTTTCAGAAGACAGAAACCAGGCCTACATGTTCCCAGGATGGCACTCAGGTGGACAGTGACAGTATTTAAAACAATATTCCACCAAAAGTACAGTGGCCCGTTCTAAGTACACCACCTTTTTAAAAAAAATTCCTTACTCATCTTCTCTCCCCTTTAGGCTCCCGTGGCTTTTGTCTTTTCTTAAGACCTGGCGATCTTTTCAGAGGCCTGGGTCAAGGGAGCTGGGGCGGCCGGGGAGGTGGGGGAGAAAGGCATATTCTCACTGAGTGAGATGTGGGTGCATTTGCACTTCTGATAATGAGGGCGAAATTGTTTTTCTGGCTTTCCCATGGGTGCGAAGTGCTTTACTGGCTCTGTTAGAAAGCTGTTTGTAGCTCCTGGTTCCTCTTGGGTCTTTCGGGCTTCAATTCTGCAACACATCAACTCAACAGATATTATCAGAAGACCTTGCTGGTGCCAGGAGTCTAAGTACTTGGATCACAGCAATGAATGACACAGACCCAGGTGCTAAAGCAAACTCTCATAGCTTGGGTGGCTTAAGCAACAACCATTTTTTTCTCACCATTGTGCAGACTGGAAGTGTGAGATCAGGGTGCCAGCATGGTCTGGTGTGGTGACGACCTGCTTCCTGGCATGTGAGAGAGCTCTCTCCTGTCCCTTCTTGCAAGGGCCCTAATCCCATCATGGGGGCTTCCCCTCCATGACCTCATCTAACCCTAACCACCACCCAAAGCCCCACCTCCAAACACCATCGCGTTGGGGGTAAAGGCCTCAACATATGAACTTTGGGGGGACAGAAACAGTTGGTCCATAAGGGGAGGGGGTTAAACACACAAGTAAATACATACTTACCAACTGTGGAAAGTGCTTTAAACAAAAACAAGAGCATGTCATGAGACAGAGATCAGAGCCATGCTAGGATTGTGGGAGTCTGGGGATGTCACTCTAGGAATGAGCCTTTTCCACTAGGACTTGGGGGTAAACAAAAAGGAGTGAAATTGTGCCGGATGCAGGGAACAGCGTGATTGCAGAGGTGGGGATGAACTGAGTGTAGAGTAGCAGAGAGGCTGGTGTGGTAAGGCCTGAGCCCAGGAGGGGACCGAGAGGAACTGAAGAAGGAATCAAGCTCAGGTTGAGCAGGGCCTCCTGGGCTGGGTGAGGACTTGGAATTCTATGCTAAAGTGCAGTGGGAAGCCACTGAGGAATCCCCACCCCTGCCTTTTGCCTATCATTAGTAATTTACAAGAAAAAGATAATTAACAACCTCTATTTATTAAGCCTTATAAACCTTGTCTTACTGTGTGAAACTATTCTGGAGATAGACATTATGGTTTTCAATTTCCAGGTGCAGGAACCAAGGCTCAGAACAAAGGGAAAGAAGGCAGAACCCGGATTCGGAGCCAGGTCTGCCTGGCCCACAGCACCTGCTCTGTGGTTTTCTGGGATGGGGGGTGCAAATGGATGTGGTCCTCCTAGGTACCCGGCATCCTGGTCAGGAGCCTCGAAGGATGGACTCAGGTGGAGTCTGGCCCTTCCTGGCTCCTTGGAAGCAGGAACAAAAGCCCCCAAAGAGTGGAGGGAGGCTGGGAGTACAGGTGTCAGGGAGTCAGGGTTTATCGGCACAAAATGCCGAGAACCCCTGGCTAAGGAAAGGGCCGTCAGACAGTTTTTCATCTTAGTCTCTTCTGCTTCCTCTGGCTGTTGCCCAGAAGTCCTGCAAAGGGTGCTTTCCCCGTGGTGGTCAGCTTTGAAAATTGGAATTCATCTACTGGGAATTTGCATACACTTGGGAGGCACAGGCTTTGGAAAAAAGAAACTGTTTATTTGGAGCTTTCAGTTCATAGGAAAAGTGCCCACCAAGCCCTTCGCATGGCAGGGCAGCTTGCTTCTGGGCTTTTACAGTGACCCCGTTTCTCCTCCCTCACCATGAAGCTGTCATGTGGTCACAGAGTGAGAGGTGTTGGTAGGTCAAGTGTATCTTGGCTGGTTAGATGGGGCTTCCTGATGAGATAGGACCTCACTTAGGGACGAGAGCAATGCTGGCCCAGGATGTGCAGTCTCTGGGGAGGACAGTTTAGGGGTTATGATTTTGTCATCTTCTCAACCTCTTAATGCCCCTCAGAGTCACTGTACATACATCCCCAGGTACTCTCCCTCTTGGCTCTGTGATAGATTTGCGTCCCAGATGCTTGCTGACTATGGTTACATGTTCAAGTGCGGTTAATAAAAGTCTTCAGCTAAGCATTTTGGCCAGCAATCAGCAGAGTGTTAATTTGCTCAAGGCCAAGTTTCAACTCAGCTTCTGTGGTGACTAATATGTTTTGTTCTCGTGGAGTGCTTTTCATTTGAGAAGCCCTAGACATTTTCTGTGTCAGTCCTAAGTGCCACCTCCAGATGTCCTCTGGCTTCCAGATCTGCCACTTCTGTGGCACTTTCTTTTGCATAAACACTTCAACTGTCTTACGGAGTTCTAGGAACTGGGTTTCAGATTCAAGACTCCTTTGTTTTCTGTTGGCTTTCTTTATTAAGATATTTCTATTCACTGGTCCCTCAGAGATGAATATCAAGCATGGTGTTTTTGGAACTTTGTTTCTCAAAGCCTGGATAAAACTAGGAAACCGTCAAGCAGTAGATGAGTAAGTACCAATCGATTGTACAGACAATACTTTGGACATTGAGAGCTGGGCTCTGGTTAACCTTTAAAAGGCCACAGCTAATATAAATGTCTTACAGCAATAGAAAATATTAGTGATGCAAATCTGAATTTATCCACTAATACACTTAGTGACATTCCCTAAGCGAGCCTGTGAATTGTGGAAATCCGCTTATCGGAGGGCATGATGGAGCACCTGCCATGTGCAGTGCCCTGGGCTGGAGTCATTCATTCAACAGTTTTATCCGGCATCTTCTATGTGCTGGAGATACAGTGACTCACCACATGGACAACCATCCCTTGCTGTCAGATGATGGGCCGCAAAGATGACCAGACAGGAGTCCTGGCCTAGGCCACCCACTTGTGGGTCATGACAAGTGCTTACTTTGTGATCGGTGCTATTCTAAACACCATATGTAAATTAACTTGTTGCATCCCACCAGAGACCCTTTGAGGTAGTGCTGTTATTATCTGCACTTACAGATAAGAAAACTGAAACTGGGTGGGGCAGCGTTATTTGTCCAAATCCACAGCCAGCGATTGGAACCAGGTGGCTTGGTTTTAGCCCGTGCCCTTCACCGCCACTGCCAATTGATGTGAATGGAGAATAATCCATTTAGGAAAGAAAGTACCACGTCCTCTGAGGGAGGCGGGGTTAAAGTACCACGGGAATTCCCAGTGGGGGCAGATGGGCTCAGGGGAGGGACAGGGCGAGGTGGGAGCCCTGCTCTCTTCCCATTAGCACAGGTGTCAGTCCCTGCTGGGGGCATGGGGGAGGCTACTGAGGGGGTTACTCTAGCCAGAAGTAAACAAAAGAAGCAACTGCCTCTATGCCAGGAGACCTGGGTTCTAGTTTTGGTTGATACAGACAAGTCTCTGCCCTGCCCAGGGCCTCATTTTCCCCATCTCTAAAATGGACATGTTGGATAACATTCCACTGGACTCCAGGAATCCAGGGTTTCAACAGAGAGGGGATGGGCTGGCTCTCCGTGCGTTCTGAACAGGGTTTCTTGACCAGAAGGAGGAGTTGTTAGGCTCTGAGGGATGTGGGGGCAGACGTTTGACTTCCCAGAAGGCCCAGGCAGCGGTGAGGGATGTCTGCATTCCGCGGTGGTCCCACCCCGAGTGCTGACGTTGCTGTGTCTGCATTCCTTCCTTTGTAGGCAGGGTGGCAGTGTCTGTGTGTCTGGGGTTCATGCTATGTGGCACTTTCAGCTGAAAGAGAGACAGGGAGGGAGGAGGGAGGGGAAGGAAGCGGGAGGGAACGACAGGAGATATGGAGAGGACCAACCAACTTCTGTCTGCTTTGAAATTCTGAGGGATTAAGTGCTTTCAGATACTTAAAGCAAATGAGTGTTAATGGTGTTTGAAAGCTTCAAATAATAATTGTAGCTTCCTCCATCTGCTAAATTTTCTCCGGAGAGGGCTGTTATTAGTTTTCTGGTATGGCAGAGGCATCCAAGACTAGGCTCGTTTTCCAGGTTAAGTTCCTTGGGAAATTGAAAACAAAACAGGAAAAACAAATAGACAACAACAAAAACATGGATTTTTGTGGCGTATGCAGCAGGGAAAGTAGGACCCAGTTTGAGTTGACCCATTGTATGTGTTCTCTGCGCAGCTCTGTCAATAGTGTATAAAAATGCGCTTGGTCTTAGCTTCCTGCGAGGGTGCTGTGGGGGTGGGTTGGTCCATCCACCTCACTGCTGGGCGACTCGAAGAATGATCGAGCCCTGTTCACGTCATCACTTCATCCCGAATATTGAAGCGGTTCCTGTCAACAAATACTTCTTCACTTGCAAGACTCGAAGGCTGTATATTAAATTCACCAAAATGAATCTTATTCAAGAGAGAAGTGATTTCTTGAGGGAGAATCCAGACACTATCTCAGTATTCGTGAATACGTGTGCTCAAGTTATGCTGGAGGTTATGGTCGGGTTGGTGGAGCCTATTCTGACTGACATTTTGCAATCTGGGTAATAACATCTCTGAGGTAGGCAGGTGCCTACCCGAGGTAGACAGGGAACGATGGCTTTATTTTACCTTATTTTAGTTCAATAAATATATAGCAACCATCTATTCCTATTGTCTGGGACGGTGGTGGGCAGAATGTTTTAGAAGCCCACATTGTGTAGGGCGGGTTGTGGCGTTGCCAGAGGTGGTGTTTGCCAGTTAGACATTAGGGAAAGGATGTGATTTATGTATTTTTTTTAAATAGTAGAGATGGGGTCTCGCTCTTGCTCAGGCTGGTCTCGAACTCCTGAGCTCAAGTGATCCTCCCTCCTCAGCCTCCCAGAGTGCTAGGATTACAGGTGTGAGCCACCGCGCCCGGCCTAAGGATGTGCTTTTAACAGGAAGGGAAAAAATGTATCTGAAATGGTTTCCTTGGTGTGATAACCATTTGGGATGGGCCATGGATATTGGGTGGGAAAGTGTGAGGCCCTTTGACATCATCTATTTGCTTCTGAGAAATCAAAATTACAACATCACTCGGGGTCAGAATGTTACAGAAGGCAGTGGAGCTGATAGCGTGTTCAAGTGTTCACAGGTACGTGTTACATGAAAAGAAGGGAAAATATAAGACAAAGGAAATGAAACGTTTGGCAGTCATTGAGCATTTCTTCAGTATGGTATTGCTTGAGGTCCCAGGATTTAAAAAATCCACTTGGAAGTCAATATTGTTGACGCTTTTGCTCCGTACTGTTTTTGCGGGGATTAATTTTTCCCTTTATGTTCCTTATTTCAAACCACGCTTAATGGTAATTCCATCAGTTCATGGCCTCCTATTGAAGTCAAAATAAAACTGTTTGCAAACCCATCAGATTTACTGTTATATTTCCGCAAGCCAGGAAGAGCTTTTTATTTAATTATAGGTACACGGAAAGGGTCTTAACATCCCATGTGAGTTTATGTGGTCTCAGTGAACTGTCATTTAGCTTAACGTGTCAGTACATATAGCTCCCTCACACCCGTTTTCATCACTGATCCGTCTGCTTGGCTTGCCTCCCTGATGATTCTGACACAAGCGATGGCTGCGGTCTGGGCTGAGATGGCAGGACCGGGGACCCCAACGCAAGGGGGAGCGGGCAATGCTGCAACCGCAGTACGAACCAAGAGCTTGCATGGCTTACCCGTCTGTATCTCTTTCTGCCATTTTTTATTTTGAGTAAATTAATATTTCCTTATATAGATTACTTCCAAGTCTGAGGTAGGCAGAGAATGATGTTGCATTTTAACTTATCTTAAATCTTAATTCAATAAATAGTTTTACAGGATTTGAAAAAAATTGTAGTGGCTTATGTTTGTTAAGAGAGGTCCTTTAATGTAGTGGGTTTCTGCCTGCAGAAGCTGCTGTCTTGGGGAGAGGGCTGGGATAAGCTTCCAGGGCCAGACATCTTAACCAGTCCTGCTCTGCTTCCAACTAGCTGTCTGGCCTTACGCAACTCACTCAGCCCTCTGGGCCTTAGTTTCCTCCTGCGCTGAATGCTTTTCTTGTCCCAAATTATTTTATCAGTCAAATTATTGGGCAGTAACAGGTAATTCCAAAATCTCAGTACCTCAGACAACCAAGGTTTCTTTCTTTTTTTTTTTCCTTATTAAACATTTTTCACAGAAGCTGCCATTGAACAACCAAGGTTTATTTCTTGCTCACACTCTATGCCCATTGTGAGTTGGCAAGAGGCTGTCCCCACCGCTGTTGTCTGGGGCCTAGGCTGATGCAGCAACCCCCATCTTGAATGGGCTGGTCACAGTGCCAGAAGAAAAAGACAGCCACACCCCGATAAATTATGCTGATGCCTAAAGCTTCCTGCCCAAAGTAACTCCTTCCACTTGGCCCACATTTCATAAATTAAATCAGTAACTTCAAGAGGGTAGGGAAATGTAATCCTACCTGGCACATGAACTATTTCATGAACATAATACTTCTACTGCTGTGTGGGTTTTCAAGGAAGGGGTGGGAAAGTCTGCAAAAACCATCCTATGGTCCATAAAATCGTATCCCATAAGCCAGTCCTTTCTGTGTATATAAAATCATTGGCCTTTTCCTGTGGCCACCAAGGTTGCAGAGAGCAGTGGGCTGTTTGGGAACTGACATTTCAAGAAATAAAATGCACAGAGCTGGAGAGAGGGAGGGTCAGGACAGGAGCAGAGGCTGATGGGCCAGATTCCGTGTTCCCTGGATGCCAGCAAAGCTGGCCTTGGTTTTGTTTGTGTTCGTATTGGTTTCCAACCTATATGCAGAAAGTATGGGCAGCAGAAATACTTGTAGAATGGCCTGACTGCAGAGTTCACTGCTTAAAAAACCTTTTGATTGTAACTCTAAGTTAGTATCTGCTACATTGTTAAAGAATGTTTTGCTGACCAGGACTCAGATCTGTTAAGCATCTTATCTGCTGGTGTTGCAACACCAGTTTTTGGAAAGCTGCGTCATTTATTTGGAAATACAAAAATTAAAAAAAAAAAAAGTGAATGATCATTCCCAACAATTGAGTTTCTAAGAAAAGAGTGAAGTCATAGGCTGGTGCAGGTTATGGGAAATGATTTCTTTGAGGCTTCTGTTTTCCATCTAGCCTGCATCCGTTGGGATGGAAGCCACGTTCTGTCTGCTTGTCCTGGGAGTGAACATGCACAGTCACATTGCAGGCAGGGTGACCTCTGCACCCAGGCTGTGCTGGATGATTCCATACGAATGAAGTGGACCGTGTTTGCGAGCGTTTTTCAGGCTGCAGCGAGCAGGGGCACACTGAGGTGCTCTCTGTTCGTGGAGGTTTATTCTATGGATACACGAAATAAGGGAGGCCATGCCTGGGCCTCCTCAGCAGTGGGGAGCCCTGGCCCACCACTCATGTGCTGCGGGTTAATGGGACTTGGTGTTTCTCTGGGTGTCTCAAATTCAAACCCCCAAGGGAGAGGAGCTCTAACCACTTCTTCCTGTCACTTTCCACTACAGAGGGCTGCAGGGGAAGAGACGCCTCTGAGATCGTGGTGGCTGGAGCCCAGGAAAGCCCTGGAGAGAGCTGTCGCCTCTCCTGCTCTCCCCATTCATGTCTTGTTCTGCACACTGACCACACTTGTAATTCCTCCTTCCGAGGGCAGGGAACTGCTTAACCTCTGGCGCCTCTGTTTCCTCTTTTGTAAATTGGCGGTGACGATGAGCTCCACCACTTTGGGTTATTGTAAAGATTGAGTGAGACGATAGAAAAGATGAAATGATTTGATAATTACTGAATATCTGCCATATGCCACTAATCTAGGCATTTTGTGCGCATTAACTCACTTAATCCTTGCAGCAACACTTTGAGATAGGGACTCCCACATTGAGGAAATTGAGGCACAGAGGGGATGGTTAACTCACTAATGAGTGATATGCTCATAAACAGTGATCTTATAATAAACCTCCACGAACAGAGCAACCTCGCTGTGCCCCTGTGCCCTGGAGCCTGAGAAACACTAGCAAACACAGTCTGTTCGGCCGGAGCTTCCTTCCGGAAGCAAGAGCTGGGTCAGAATTCGCACTCAGCTGGGGCCAGCTCCAGAGATCACGTGTCTAACCCTTACGTTAGTTACCCTGCCTCTCTCCGTGTGTATAAAGCGTTAGGTCAGGGCCGGTGCCCTAGTAAAGTGCTTACTCAGTGTCAGCTGTTAGCAGACCGTGCCCTGCTGGGGCCCTTGCACAGCCCAGGTCTGGACACGCAGAAGTGCTCCGTGGATCTTTGTAGAGGAATGAGTAAGACTGCAACCTCATGGAGTCTTTCCACCACTCCCCGGCCCTGCCCACCTGCTGGCAGCCGTTCCTCGGGTCACGCTGATGGCAGAACACTCTCTGCCTTGGCAGCTGGTGGAGGCTACTGGGCAAGGCATCCAGATGTGCTGCAGCAGCTCAGGCAGGCAGGGCTGGGCGCAGGCAGGGGCTACCATTTGGCATTATCTCTGTGCCTCTCTTTGGCACCTGGGATTTCTCAGGTGCTGAGCTTTAAGGTAGCAGAGTGGCAGGTGAGTTCTTACTCCTCTTTATAAAAGAAACACCAGGGAAAGCAAAGCATTCTCTTTCTAGAAGCCAGGTCAGTTGGAAACCAGCTTTTGCAGCTCAAGGGGTCCTTGGCCGTTAGAAAGCAACACGAGATAATGGTAAGTGAGGATACAACAAAAACAGTGTGATGCCAAACATGCAAAAACATGCCAAAAATCAATGTCAATCAATATGCATGATCAGTGTAAAATATACATAAATGCACATGGAGAAAAGCTGAAACACTTCAAAATGCTAATAGTGGTTATTGCCTGTGGGTGATAGGTAACTTTTTTTAAAATAATTTCCCAAATTTTCTATAGTGACCAGTTATTGTTTTTATACTTAGGGGAAAAGTTACTAAAACATAGCAAGGAACATCTGGAGAACATCTTTATAAAATGTTTTAGCATCTCAGTTACAAGGAATGCCCATCTCTGCTCAGGGTCCCTGGGGAGAGAGAGAGGAGAGGAAGAATCCTGGGGTGGAAGCGATACTGAGCTGTGTGTCTGTGGTTTCTCTGGGGCCTTCCCCCGACTGAGGGACAGAAACGGGAATAGAAATCAGTCACCGTCCACCCGTGGGCCTGGTTGCTCTCCAGGTGACACCTCTCTAGGTCAATCATTTCTCTGATGGGTCCCAGTGACCTCACAAGATATTAGTATTGTTTTGTTCAGTCAATACACATTTATATTTACCCACACATTAACACTTTCTGTTGCTCATCATTTTGTTTTTTTCTTGGTATCATTTTTCTTCTACTTGAAAAACTCTGTTTAGTATTTATTTTGGTGCAGATATACTGGCAACAAAGTCTCTGAGTTTTCACCTGGAAATCCCTTTATTTTGTCTCTACTTTTAAAAGATCAACTTCATTGGAGGGCCAGACGCGGTGGCTCACGCCTGTAATCCTAGCACTCTGGGAGGCCGAGGTGGGAGGATCGTTTGAGCTCAGGAGTTCGAAACCAGCCTGAGCAAGAGCGAGACCCCGTCTCTACTATAAATAGAAAGAAATTAGCCAAACAACTAAAAATAGAAAAAAATCAGCCGGGCATGGTGGCATATGCCTGTAGTCCCAGCTACCAGGGAGGCTGAGGCAGGAGGATCGCTTGAGCCCAGGAGTTTGAGGTTGCTGTGAGCTAGGCTGATGCCATGGCACTCTAGCCTAGGCAAGAGAGTGAGACTCTGTCTCAAAAAAAAAAAAAAAAAAACTTCATTGAAGTATAATTTCATAGGATAACATTGACAGATTTCAAGCATGTGAGTTGCTGACTTTTGACAAATTGTATGTGTATATATAAAATATATGTATGTACATACATATACACACATATGTAATATATATATAGAGAGAGAGAGAAAGAGAGAGAGAGAATGCTGCATCAAGATATGAAACATTTCTGTCTCCCCAGAAATTTCCCTTATTCCTCCACTTTGCAGTCAGTTTCTCCCCTCCTCCTATCTACCCGCTGCCCCAGGAAACCACTGATCTGATTTTTAGATCAGACCTTCAGAATCACATGCCTGGAATCATACACTGTGCACTCTGGAGTCTGCTTTCTCTCAGCGTAGTATCTGTGCCTTTCATGTTGTGTTTTTATTTCACTTGTACTTTTTATGGAATCGTATTCTACTGTATGAATATACCACACTTTGTTGATCCATTCGTCCATAGTTGTCCTCTGTGGGAGCTACAAGCTACTCTGTCACAGCTAGGAGCACAAGTCCCTTGTTTTAAAACAAAGAAACTGTCAGTACCTCTGATTCTTTTCAAAAGGTGGATTTCTAGAAGGGGAAGTTACTAAACAGAAACCTTTCACAGGCTGTTGACGCATCCTGTCAAATGGCTTTCCAGAGCTTTCCGCAGATTTACGTTCCTCCCAGTGGTATGTGACAGCCCTGTCTCACCATACCATCAACAGCATTTCTGTATCGTGCTTTCTAATCTTTGCAAGTATGCAGAGCTGCAGGACTGCATGCAATAGTTGAAAGAAGTTTTACCTCGAGTGTAAACCAATAGGGCCTGTGCTTATTTATTTGCTTTCTGAGTTTGCAGAATTATCAGTGACTTCACTTCTTTAATCTCTGGTCTCACTGACTTCCTGATGAAACTGATCTGAAGAGCCAATTCAGATCATTCCTGGCATCAGTGTTTCAAGCGGAAGGGAGAGTGTGGCCACAGCTCCGACATCTCACTACCCCGGCTCCAGTGACTGCTCCAGGGCTGCAGTGTCCAGCAGCAGCCACTGGCTGCCTGCGGCTGTCGAGCACTTGCAATGTGGTTGGTCCAAACTGACATTTGCTGTAAGCGTAAAGCACATACCAGATTCCAAAGCCTTAGGATGAAAAAAATGAATGTAAAATCTTTCATTAATGTATTTTATATTGATGACATATTGAAATAATATTTTGAACATATTGCGTTAAATAAAATATATCATTATAATTAATTTCACCTTTTTTTTTTACTTTTATTAATGTGGCTACTAGAAAATTCAAAATCACCAACGAGGCTTGTG